>JAOTQJ010101971.1:0-11492 GCA_025642045.1 Solanum sejunctum
TATTGATGAATTTGATTTGATTTGAATTTGTACAAGTAAATTGCATAATTTAAAGGAAAAACACATTATATTGAAAATTCAAAATTTGAAGATTTAATCAAACTTTTATGAACTCTATGCACTATCAATATCAACTTGACTTTATAATATGAAAAATATGTAATATAAGAAAAATCTATAATGTAATAGATATTTGAAATTTATTTATCTGATTAATTCGAATATATTATAGTATATGGTATATTAAAGAAAAACGCTCTCAATAAAAAGGTGTGCTCTTTTTTTTTTTTTTTTTTTTTTTAAAGATAAGATTCAGATATAAAATCTTTGATTAAAAATGAATGATTTCGTCTATTATACTACACGTCTACATCCTTCGATTATATTTCATCATTGTTAGTATACATATGAGGATGTGTAGTCCAATTGATTGATCTTAAGAATATGCTTCGGCCAATAACAACAAAGTTATTTTTATTTATAAACTAGAATTAAAATATTTAACGTAGCTTGTACTTGTGTATTAAGTTCTCATTGTTTTTATTAAATTATTCAGTGTTAATTATATGATCATTTTAACTCTTATCTATTTCAAAACTAAAGTGATAAAAATGTTTTGTTACATTATAGTTACTAAATTTCATTGAGATTTCGAATAGCATTCCTCAATTTCAAATTATTCTATTTCGAGACAATCAAATAATTCTCAATCATGATGAGAATTTGGTTTTGAACTTTCCTACAAAATTACGATGAAAGCAGTCACTCAGCACCAGCTTTGGAAGCGTGGCCCAAATATATCTCCGTAAAATTCTACTAGGCCTTCGCTAATACCGTCGGAATATTTGGGCTTTTTGCCATGCTCGTTGCGGATCCACTTATATGATTTTTTCGAGAATGTTGTGTCGGAGCCCCATGCAACGTCAAAATCCGTGGGTGTTTGTCGAAATTGCCTGTTTTGGCTTCCTCCGACAATGTCGTTGGGTCACCTGGGCTTTTTATTGGGCTTGTTGCGGATCCACGGGTATGATTTTTTGGGACTGTCACATCAAAGCCCCATGCAGCTCTAGAATCCGTCGCCTAACACCCACAGAAAACTGTCGAAATCGTCTATTTTCTGTTCTTTGGCCCATAATATCCTACCAGGCCTCCACTAACACTGCCGGGCCACCTGGGCCTCTTATCGGGCTCATTACGGACCCATTCATATAATTTTTCTGAAATACCGCGCTGAGCCCCATGCAGCGCCAGAATTCGCGGGCTAACACCCTCAGAAAACTGTCAAAATCGCCTGTTTTGACTTTCTTGGCCCATAAAATGATACCAGGCATCCGACAATGACGCCAGGCCACCTGGGCCTCTTGCTAGGCTTATTGTGGACCCATATGTATGAGTTTTTGAGAGCCTGTTTTCACTTCCTTGGCCCATAAAATCCAACCAGGCCTCTACCGACGTCGCGGGCCACCTAGGCCTCTTGCCGGGGCTCGTTACGAACCCACTCGTATGATTATTTGAGAATGTTGCACTGGATCCCCATGCAATGCCAGAATTCGTGTGCTAACATCCACGAAAAACTGCCAAAACTGCCTCTTTCCTGTTTTTTGGCCCATAAAATGTTACCAGGCCTCCGCCAACATCGTCGGGCCTCTTGTGTGGCTCATTGCGGACCCACTCATATGATTTTTCGAGAGTGTTGAACTGAAGACGCACACAGTGCCATAATCCGTGGGTTAACACCCACGAAAAACTGCTGAAATTGTCTGTTTCTACTTTGTTGGACCATTAAATCCTACCACGCCTCGCCAACGTCGTCGGACCACCTGAGCCTCTTGCCGAACTCGTTGCATACCCACTTATATGATTTTTCAAAATTGTTGAGCCGAAGCCCCATGCAGCGCAAGAATCAATGGGCTAACATCCGCGAAGAATTATCAAAATCGCTTGTTTCGGCTTCCTTGGTTCATAAAATCCTACCTGGCCTCCACCAACGCCACCAGGCCACCTGGGCAACTTTTCGGGCCCGTGCTCGACCAACTCGTACATTTTTTTGAGAATCTTGCACCGAACCCCATGCAGCGCCAGAATCCATGGGATAACACCCACAGAAAATTGTCAAAATCACATGTTTCAACTTTCTTGGCCCATAAAATCCTACCAGGCCTTAGCCAACATTGTCGGGTGACCTGGGCCTCTTACCAGGCTCGTTCTGGACCCACTAGTATGATTATTTGAGAATGTCGTGTTAAAGCCCCATGCAGCGCTAGAATCAGTGGGTTAATACCCACGAAAAACTGCTGAAATCTCCTGTTTTCTTTTTTTGGGGCCATAAAATCCTATCAGGCATCCGCCGACATCATCGGGCCACCTTGGCCTCCTGCAAAGCTCGTTATAGACCCACTCATATGATTTTTTGGGAGTGTTATACCGGAGCCCCATGCAGCGCTAGAATCGTGGGCTAACACCCCATGAAAAACTGCCAAAATCAATTGTTTCGACTTCCTTGGCTCATAAAATCAAACTAGGCCACCGCCACCGTCGCTATGCCACCTAGCCACTTGCCGGGCTCGTAGCCGATCCACTAGTATGACTGTTAGGGAATCTTGCACTGAACCCCCATGTAGCGCCAGAAATCGTGGGCTAACACCTAGGGCAAACTATCGAAATCGCCTGTTTCGGCTTTCTTGGCCCATAAAATGCTACTAGGTTCCCCGCAATGCAGCCAGGCCATATGGGCAACTTGTCGGGTTCGTGGCTGACCCACTCATATGAATTTATGGGAATCTTGTGTCGGACCCCATGCAGCGCCAGAAACCGTGGGTTAACACCCACGAAAAACTGCCAAAGTCTCCTGCTTCGGCTTTCTTGGCCCATAAAATCAAACTAGGCCCCTACAAATACCGTCGGGCTACCTTGGCTGGTTGTTGGGCTCTTGGCCAACTCACTCGTATGATTTTTCAGAAATCTTGCGCCGATCCCCCATGCAGCTCTAGAAATCGTAGGCTAATACCTATGAAAAACTGTCAAAATTATCTTGTTTGGCTTTCTTGACCCATAAAATCCAACCATGCCCCCGCCAATGCCGTCGGGCCACCTGGGTCACTTGTAGGACTCGTGGACGACCCACTCGTATGATTTTTTGGGAAGCTTGCTTCGGACCTCCATGCAGTGCAAGAAACCATGGGCTAATACCCATGGAAAACTGCCAAAATCGCCTATTTTGACTTTTTATCCCATAAAATCCTACCAAACCCCCCTCAACGCTGTCGAGCTACCTGGGCCGCTTTTTGGGCCTGTGCCCAACCCAATAGTATGATTTTTTGGAAATCTTGCACCAAACCCCCATGCAGCGCCAGAATCCTTGGGCTAACACCGATAGAAAACTGCGAAAATTTCCTGTTTGGGCTTCGTTGGCTCATAAAATCCTACCAGGCCTCCGCCAACGCCTTTAGACCACCTGGGCTACTTGTCGGCCTCATGGCTGACCCACTCGTATGATTTTTCGGGAATCTTGCTTCGAACACCCACGCAGCACCAGAAATCATGGGCTAACACTCACGAAAAACTGCAAAAATTGCCTGTTTTGGCTTTCTGGGCCCATAAAATCCAACCAGACCCCCGCCAATGCCACCGGGGCACCAGATCCACTTCTGGGCTCGTGACCTACCCACTCGTACTTATTTTGGGATTCTTGTGCCGATCCTTCATGCAACGTTAGAATCCGTGTGCTAACACCCATGAAAAATTATCAAAATCGCCTGTTTTGGCTTCCTTGGCCCATAAAATCCTACTAGTCCCGCGCCAACACCGTCGGGCCACCTGGGCCGCTTGACAGGCTTGTGGCCGACCCACTCGTATGATTTTATGAGAGTCTTCCTTTGGACCCCCATGCAACATCATAATCTGTGGGCTAACACTTACAAAAAGTATCGAAATCGCCTATTTCAGATTCCTTGGCCCATAAAATCTTACCAGGCCCTCTCTAATGCCGCCGGGCAACCTGAGCCGCTTGCCGTGCTCATGCCGACCAACTCGTATGATTTTTTGGGAATCTTGCGCCGGACCCTCATACAGCACCAGAAATCATGGTCTAACAAACTCAGAAAACTGTCGAAATCGTCTGTTTCGTCTTCTTGTCCCATAAAATCCAACCAGGATCCGGCCAACGCCGCGAGGCTACTTGGGCCGCCTGTTGAGCTCGTGGCCGACCCTCTCGTATGATTTTTCGAGAATTTTGCATTGCACCCCCATGCAGCGCCAAAAACTGTGGGCTAATACCCACGAAAAACTGTCGAAATCGCCTATTTCAGCTTCCTTGGCCCATAAAATCTAATTGGGCCCCTGCCAATGCCGTTAGGCCACCTGGGCCGCTTGTCGGGCTCGTGACCGACCCACTTGTCTAATTTTTTGGGAATCTTGCGCCGAATCCCCATGCAGCGCCAGAATCTGTGGGCTAACACCCACGGAAAACTGCTGAAATCGCATGTTTCGGCTTCCTTGGCCCATAAAATCCTCTCAAGCCCCAGCAAACGTCGCCGGGCCACCTGGGTCGCTTGTCGGGCTCGTGGCTGACTCACTCGTATGATTTTCGAGAATCTTATCCGGACCCCAATGCAGTGCTAGAAACTGTTGGCTAACACCCACGGTGAATTGTCAAAATCACATGTTTCAGCTTCCTTGGCCCATAAAATCCTACTAGGCGCCCGCTAACATAACCGGGACATATGGGCTGCTTGTCTAGCTCGTGGCCAAGCTACTCGTCTGAATTTATGGGAATCTTGCGTTGGACCCCCATACAACGCTAGAAACCATGGGCTAACACCTACGAAAAACTGCCGAAATTGCTTGTTTCGGCTTCCTTGGCCCATAAAATCCTTTCAGGCCCCCACAAAAGCCGCCAGGCCACCTAGGCCGCTTGTGGGCTATTGGCCGACCCTCTCGTATGATTATACAAGAATCTTGCGCCGAACCCTCATGTAACGCTAAAAATCGTGGGCTAAATTAGAGTAAGTTGGGACGATGTCATATAAAATATGTGACAATAAATTATTTTTATCATGGATAAAAGGGCCAAACTATACTATATTTAGGGGTTTATTCAATTTCGATAAAAAATTCAATTAATTATTCATAGTTAATTTTTTTTAATATATATACGCTATATGTCGAACCTTCCCCGACTAATTTTAAACTCCTAATGAAAATTTGAATTTCGTCACTAATCGAATAAAATAAATTATTATAAATCTTTTAAAATTAAACTATAAAAATATGACATTCTAAAAAAATTAAAAAATAAAGGCAAATGTACGAATACTCGAATAGTCCATTTTGAGGCTCATTACATTATAATTGAAGATCATAATTTTTATTATAAATTTAGAAATTTCATATGTATATATATTTGGCTTAAAAAATTTGGTATCACGTCATTAAATAATGACAAGCACATTCATAATGTGCATAATGTGTTCCCCACAACCCTCTACCTTCATATATGCAGATGTTAATCGTATCAGAGGTAGAGAGGCTTGTTTCCAAGGAAGCTCGGCCACCTTTGTTGTTCAAAAACTCGAGGAAATTAGACCATTAGCACGTAAGTTGTACAGCACAACAATCTATACAACAGGGTCACAAGAATCTTAACTAGAATAAGACAATGTGGTGAACAAAATAAACTTTTCTGCTAAACCATCAAATATCCTGTTTCTCAATAGCCAGTGCAACTTGAATCAAATGCAGAATAAAAAGAAATATAGCAAAAGACTTCTAATCATATCAGATACATCAACGCACACTAAGCGTCCAAAAACATCAATCTGCCTTCCAACCTCAAATCACAGATCAAACTTCATATCGAGAGTAGAATAGCTCTGCCCTGGGAGAAGCTCTGGGGAAACGCGTGAATTCTAAGGCACTACCAGCGTTTATGTCTGGAAACTGATAAATGCATATCTTTAACAGAGATGGAGTGTGAGAAAGCAATAGCTTTACAAAAAGCAGCTCAGCTTTTGAACTCCAGAAAGGCTTGATGCTGATGTACTCTACCTTGTCAAGTGGTTGTTCCAAGCAGGATGATGTGTCAAGATACTTCAAGATAGCTTCGGCATTGTCGCTGGTAGCATGGACCTAACAATGTATATGAAGAAATACCAAGTTATTTTAGATGCTCATGTTCACAAATATGAAGTGCAAAAAATGAACTAGATCGTACATATATTTACTTTTCTTACCGAAATATCGAGTTTACTCAAATTGGGGGAACTCTTAATCAACTGCAGAGCATAAGAAATCTGACCCATTTTGCCGAAGTCTATACCTAAACATAGATGCCACAAGCAGTTGAACATAGAAGGTTGCCCATTCAGAACAATGCGTGCATTCGAAAGCTTTGAAGCAAACACAATAATTAGGATCATACAACATTACCATCACTAGAAGATATCAATTGAAACAAGTAGTCAATATCTTACCTCAACAAAGTATAAATCTAAACGGAGTACCTCAAGTGCACGCGAGCTAACAAGAAGCTTCTCCAAAGTACAAATACAGTATTGTCCATAATCATTGACGTCTTTGCCAAACAGAAGAAAGAACTCTTTCAAATTCTTGCCATTCATGAAACAATTTAGCAAAGGAAAATAGTCACAGTTATAAACATCCAAGAACTCGAGCTGCGGTGAAATAATGTTTAGGTATTGAGTGCCATAACACGAATCCAAGGACAAACTGGCAAGAAGGGGGGCCTTGATAACACAAAATGATATGGTTGGCAGAAAGGTTGAATATGCAAGCCTTAGGGTGTTCAGCTTCTGAAAGCCAAGAAAAGAGAATGGTGTTTTGAAGACACAGTTGGAGAGGGTCAAATGTGTCAAGGTTGAACAACTAAAAATAGAAGAAGGCAGTCTATAGGGATTATCAACTGATATGCAAAGAGTTAGCTTCTCGACACCCTTCCTGGTTACATAAAGCATCCATCTATCGATAACTGCATATGAGGACAACCTTACTCCACTAGTGTCAAGAACAAACCTCGCTATGTCCCCCTTATGCAGTAACAGAATAGCATCTACTGCTTCTTTGAAGTTGGATTCAGACACTTCTGTTAAATAACGACGGAAGTCGTAACCCAGATCCAAATTTGGAAGCTCAGCCCAAATATATCTCCACTTTTGGGACAAAACACTAGTTCTTACCATGTCTTGAACCGGTAAGAGCTCAAGGATATCATCAATTATATTTCTTGGTAGAACACTGAGCCTATCTTTGCTATCCCCTTCAGCAACGTGTCTTTTTCCATCTGTTAAAAGAAATTAGACTAAAAAAAATCAGAATACTCACCCCAAGTATATATAGAGGTGAGGGCTTGTGAGCTTAACGTTATGTGTTAAAACCCAATAAGTAGCGTAACATCCTACTTCCCCCTCCTCATGATACAACAACATACTCAGTGCAATCACACAAGTGAAATCTGGGGAAGGTAGGGTGTGGTGTACGCAGCTTTACCCCTATAGATCCACGACTCAAGCAAAGCATATCAAATCAGGTGTGAAAAATAACGGGAAAAGGACCAATAGCAATAATAAAAAATATGATAACCGGAGCACACAAAAGGTAATACTAAAATAGACTAAGATAATAAGAGAAATCAGGCGACGCTCGATTGTTTAATTCTAGGGGATACCCGCCACCTCCTACCAACAACGGGTATTGGGGATTCTATCCACCAAGACTAGGACACATGGGAAGAAATCCCATATTATTTCTTTATCTTTGCTAGGATTTAAACCTAAGACTTCATGTCTATACCTTGGGCAAGAAATAGTGGATCCTTTTTGACAAGGATTAGACATCAAACTCCATATGTAGCTCATATGGTTCTATATATCGATTATTAGTATCTACCACAATTCGGTCTCAGATGTTGCATGACCTTGTAGTCAGTCATTTCAGTTTCAGCATTTATCAGTTGCATGCTTTATCATCTGGTCATTGCATCAGTTCATGTTATTCAGTATAGCATTTCCAATTTATCATGTTTAGTTATTTATCTTATCATGCATATCTCATATACTCAGTACATTTAAAGTATTGATCGCGTACTTTTGTGCTATATTATTTTATAATATAGGTTCAGACGCATCCAGCTAGCGGTTAGTACGATTTTCAATCAGCACAGCAACAACATCGGTGAGTCCTCATCTTTCGAGGATGACACTTGTCTTCATTTCATGTCATGTGTTTTCTTCAGTTTTTAGACTGCTAGATTTAGCTAGGGGCTTGTCCCAACAACTCATCTTTGCTAAAGCATTCAGACGGACAGATTTTAGTGTCAGTGTCATGAATATTTAAACAAGTAGTTTTGAGTATTTAGCTTTATAATTTTGATTTTTCTATATATAAGTCTTGGGTTCCGTATCAAATACTTCTTGCTTTGTACTTGAATTTTAGTGTCATGCCAGACCATGGGTTAGCTTGGGGTCACTTGTGGCTCAAGATACCGTGTTACGACTAGGGGGTAATTTCAGATTGTGACAATATATTTCCTACAACCCCTGACTACAGAACGATGACATACCCCCTGAAATCCAACAAGTGGGTCTGAAAAGATAAAGAATACACAGAGCTTATCCCTATTTATAGGAAGGAGAGGTGGTTACCGAAAGATCGACTGTACAACAGACCATTAGTAGATAAGTTGTAAGCACAATAATCTGTATAAACAATGATAGGATTAAATGGTAATATATACGATGCTACGAGCAAGATAACACTTTCTGACCATCAAATAAACTATATTTCAACAGCCAGTGCAAATAACAGAAGTATAATACAGAGCAGTATAGCAAAAGACAGCTAACATATACATCAAACACATTGACGCAACTGAGCATCCATAACACCTTGGGAAGAACATATTAATAAAGGCACCACACATTTTTTTACAAAATTTGCCAATTTAACCATTGTTTAACAAAACTAATTGACAACAGATAAACATCAGTCCACCTTCCAACCCTTAAATCACAGATCAACTGAGATAACATCCTAAACCGTATGTTGAGAATAGAATAGCTCAGCTATTTTACTTCAAGCATAGACTCAATTCAACTTTCAGAATCCAAAAAGAGAAAGAATTGCATACCTTTAGTCATGTCGATTGGAGAAATTACAGAATTCATTGTTGAAATTTTACCAAAACAGAGGAATCATTGATATTTCCGAGGAAAGAAAAGAGATTTTGGGGGTGGATAAAGGAGGAGGTTTTGAAGTGTGAGCAAAAATAAATAAAAAGGTTCGTTTTACTAATTTATTCTTTTAAGAAATAATTTTGAAATTTTACAAACTATTTTATATTATCAAGGGAAAAGGTCTTGATATACCGTCGAGTTTGACATTTAAAGTCAAAAAAAAAATTAAAAAGAAAAGAAAAGAAAAAAGAGAAAAAAATCCAACAAAAATTTTTAAAACTAATTCTTTTTTGGGATATATTTGTGATTTATTTTTTTGTAATAAAAAGTTGAGGTATATATGATAATTTTACAAGAACTAGTTTCTTCGCACGTGTGATGCACGTGTCGGGTCATGATTATATATTTTTAAAATATAATTTTTAATATTACTAAAGTAAAAATTTTGAGCAAAATAACTATAAAGAAAAAAGTATTCCTCTTTGTAAATGATCGATGTGAATTATTAAAAATATCTCTGTGCGACCATCGCACGTGCCGACGTGCGGGTCAGGATTATACATTCTTATTCTAAATTTTCTAACCTTGATTTATTTTCTACCTCTGTTCAATGTGTACAATCTGATATTTCTTAACCTAAAAATAGGCTCTTGAGCTAACACTGAAAAAGAGAAAGGCATCAAGGGGATTGAGCGTTAAATAGGAGGAACAAGTTGATTGGTATAATAGTAAATTTATGTGACACACATTTTTTTTTTTAAATTTGAAATAAAAGAATATGTTTAGAAATAATTTAATTTTATTACTTTTGGAAATGGTTAATAGCCACATAAATGTCTAAAACTTGTCTTGAATCATCAATTTCAAAAATAAATTGCTATATTCTTAAGTATCATAGTTAAACCGAGTCACATAAATTAATCATAGGGATTTACATTCCAAAATAGAGTTAAAACGTAAACACAAAATGGTTAGGGTAAGAAATTTTGTCATCATCATGACTTTTTAACCTATTTTTTAAGGTAAACTATTCAATTTCATGATTCAAAATCTCACACATAAATTACTCAATTATAGTCGAAGGCAGAGATATCTAATCTTTTTCACTCACTAGCTAGGTTTTAGATAAATTTAATATATATCTAGGGTTCAGACAATGCTACTAGGTTTGTCTTGGTTTCCCACCTGCTTAAAGTTATTTTTCCTTTAAACATGTCCTTAAACATATTGGAAATAACTTAAATTCTTGTTCACTCTGGCCATAAGACCACAACTGCTGTTAAAATTACTTATTGGGTTAAAAATGTCTTTTCTTCCGCCTATTACACTCCAATTGCTTTTGGCGTTAATTTTGAGGTTAACTTGACCATTTTTAATTTTAAATGGGATTATGAGATGATACATGTGGCCCAAGAACCACTGGATTGACAACTGGATTTGTAGTCTATTGAAGACTTAACAAAACAATCCATTTGAACACATTTACAAAAGTAACACTAAACACTCTTAACTTCATATGCTTCCCACAACCCCCTGCTTTCTCTGTTCAAAAACAACATACCCAGTGAAATCCTACAAATAGTGTCTGAGAAGGGAAGAGTGAAGGCAAACCATGTCTCTACCTCGTCGAGGAAAAAAAGTTATTTTTGAAGGGTAGAGTGTACACCAACCGCTAGTAGATAATTTGTATAGCACAATTATATATATAACAGTAACAGGACTCTTAACTGGCAATACATATAATGTTGTGAACACGAGCCAGTGCGAATAATAATACAAAGTAACATAGCAAAAGACAGCTAATCATAGGCATACATACATACATATAGATACATATATATACACACACACACATATGTGTCTGTGCGCGCACGCACGCATGTGTGTATACATATATATAAATAAATACATACATACATACATACATACATACATACATATATATATATATAAAGCAAATCTAGACACACTGAGCTTCCAAATATCTAGTGAAGAACACATTAATAAAGGGACCCCTCATTTTTTAATCAAAATTAGCCAATTCATCTCTAGTTCAACAGAACTCATTGACAACAGATAAACATCCGTCCGCCTCCCAACCCTCAAATCATAGATCAATTGAGTATACGTAAAAGTATTCCCTTTTGTAAATGATCGATGTGAATTATTAAAAATATCTCTGTGCGACCATCGCACGTGCGGGTCATGATTATATATCTTATTCTAGATTTTCTATCCTTGATTTATTTTCTACCTCTATGTTCAATGTGTACAATTTGATATTTTTTAACCTAAAAAGAGGCT
>JAOTQJ010101992.1:0-11491 GCA_025642045.1 Solanum sejunctum
GAACTTGATACGAATTATTAATTGCGTCTTTATATTATTAATATGCTTAAAAACATCACTCAACTTGGTGAATTAAACTTAAATATACCCTTCAACTTGATACGAATTAAGTTTCATTTTTAAACTATTAATAGACTTAAAAATACTCATCAACTTGACGAAATTAAGCTTAAATATATTCATCAACTTGACACAAATTATATATATAAATTTTTTTTGAATATAATAAGTGATAACTTAGGTATTAAAAATAGTAAATATGCAAATATCAATATTACTTATTAATGATAAGTATGTTGCAATTCCAGTCCGAAAGTAATGGTGTAGTACGTAATTAATAGAAGATAAAGGCCGAGCTAATTGTAGAATTCCATGATCCAAAAGTTAAGAGAACGTTCTTTCCCTCCAGGAAATTGAATCAACATGATCAAATCCATTTGTGAAATAACTGCAGAGATAAACTTATTTTAACACTTAAATTTTATATATAATTCTTTACCTTGCTAGTCACATTTTCTAGTAAATTTAATATCATCTTGAAATTATAATACCAATCTCATAATAACAAATACATTCTTTACGCGTGTCATCGACACGCCAACACCATACCATTGCCACATCAGATCTACGTAAAAGAATTATTTAAATCTTCAACTTTTTATTTCCTTCTTAGAAAGAAAAAAATAGAAAAAAAATGAGGATTAATCTAGGATTATACAATCTACCGTTGGAAATTGATTCAAAATTCTCAAAATCACTCTCACAAAAAAATATTCAATTTTTATGACATATTATGAAAGTAAATAAGTAATTACAACTAAAAATTTAATTTCAGATGAAGAAATTATAAATTTTTCATTAAAAAAAATTTCAAGCTCATCACAATCAACAAATATCATTATAATTAGTGATTTTAAAGATAGATAAGCTAGTAAATTTTTCTTTTTCCTTCCGGTTCATCACAATCTTCTCACGTTACTGATTGAAGACGATGGCGTGTCGAAGAAAAAGAAAGGGGCGAGGTAGGTGATGGTTGATGGTGAGGAAATTTGGAGATGGAGAAAGAGAGAGGGGGTGGACAGTAAAAGAGTTATATGTAAATCTGGTATTTCATTGATGTACAATTATCTACATTTTATACATGATAGAGGACATTGACATGAAAAGAAAATAAAGAACTAATAAGGAAGATATCTACAAGGAAAGCTAATATATATATTAAGAAGGAGATATGACTCAGGAAGTATCTTGAAGAGAAAGATTTGCACAATAGAAATATGAAATATCCCTGATACACCCCCTCAAGATGGTGGTCTATCAGAAAGACCAATCTTAGGCAAAAAACGTTCAAAGTCATGGCGGGAGAGTGGCTTCGTTAATAAGTCGGCGAGCTGATCCTTTGTTGAAATGTGAGCAACCCGAAGCTAACCCCGTTGAACCATAGAATGAACAAAATGATAATCAATTTCTAAGTATTTCATTCGTGAATGGAAGGCTGAATTTGTAGACAGGTAAGTCACATTTAAATTATCACAATAGATCATCGGGGTAGTCCAGAAAGAGAAAGTGAAATCTCTTTAAGAAGATTCTTTACCCAACATAATTCAGCAGCAGTAGAAGCAACTGATCTATACTCAGCTTCAGTGGATGAGCGAGCTACTATTCGCTGCTTTTTTGAACACCAGAAAATTTAATTTTTACCAAGGAAGATGATATATGCACAAGTAGAGGTGCGAACATCACGATTTCCAGCCCAATAAGCATCAGAAAAGGCATGTAAAACCAAAGGAGATTCCTTGGAAAAGTAAATCCCTTTATCTATTGTTCTAGCAAGATAACGGATCACACCTATTTAAGAGCAGCCAAATGATTTGCAGTTGGCCTGTGGGGAAACTGAGCTAGCCGATTTGTTGCAACCACAATATCAGGACGTGTTAGTGACAAGTATTGGAGACATCCAACTAAAATTTGATAGTCTTTTGAATCACTCAAATGACCATTATTCTCCAAGGCCAGATTATTAGTAGTTGCAAGTGGGATTAGAAATACGTTTTGCACCACTCACTGAAGCACGCTCAACAATATCCTCCATGTATTTTCGCTGAGATAAATATAATTCTTTCGGAGTGCGAGTTACTTGGACACCCAAAGAATAAGTAATTTATCCCAAATCTTTGATTGAAAATTGCTTGCTAAGCTTAGCAATAAAATTATCAATCGCCTTTTGATTATTCCTTGTCACAAAGTAGACTATCAAGTACATCAACCTTAGAATAAATAAAAAGGCAATGATAAGACTAAGATACTGCAAAATCTAAAGAAAGAAGATAATCCTACAGTTCTGAGTACCAAGCATGTGCAATCTATTTGAGACCATATAAAGCATTATGTAGTTTACATACATAATCAGGCTTAGTAGAATCAACAAAGCCTTGTGGTTATTCCATATATACATCATCCGTCAAATATACACGAAGAAAGACATTATTCACATTCAATTGACGTAAGCTCCAATCTTTACTAACAACAAAAGATAAAATAATGAGAACTGTAGTATGTTTAGCTATAGGAGAAAATGTTTCAATGTAGTTAATACCCAGCCGTTGAGTAAATCCTTTAGCAACTAACCGTGCCTTATATCTATTCAAGGTGCCATCTGAATTTTTCTTCACCCAAAAGATTCACTTGCAACTAATTAAATTTTGTGATTTGGATCTTAGAACAAGTGTCCACGTCCCCTATTGTTTCAAGACGTTGTACTCCTACATCATAGCAGGTCTCCAATCTGGATTTGTAAGAGCTTGAGAGGTGCTCTTTGGTTCAGGTTTATGGGAAGAAGTAGATGTATAAGACGGGCAGAATTTGTTGGTAATTTGAGTGGAGAGACACATCTTATTGACAGATTTGTAAATATTATTTTTGGAGCGGGTGATCATAGAGTGAGAGGGTGGAACAGGTTAAGATTGGATAATTGATCTTGTGATAATTATGCTTTGACTACTTGAAGGAGCATTTGAAGATTCATATTTCCTTTGGCTTGTGGTTTGGATAGTAATAGGTGAAAGAGTAGAGACTGTTGAAGGTGCACTAATGGGACTTAAGTTTGGATAACTAGGCGATGATCTATGTCCTGATATTCCATTAATTCATCTGATGAATAACCATTGCTCGGTGCGTCAAGCAGTAAGGAGTACTTCTATTGACAGACTGAGTGACCATCAAAGGGGCTGATTCAGTTGAAGAAGAGAAAATAATAGGAACAACAAATTGAGGAGCCCATGTCGAAAGTGTTTCTTCTATAGACCGAGAAGCTGTAGCAGCTAAAGAAGAGAAAGAAAACTCATGCTCTACAAAATTGACATGATGAGAGATGAATATCTTAGAAGTGGAGGGGCCAATAGACTTGTATGCACTTTGATTATTAGAGCATCCCACAAAGACATAAGGTTTTGAACGAGGGTGTAATTTATTTTGTGAATAAGAACATAACCATGGATAACATAAACAACCAAAAACTCAAAGCTTTCGATAATTGGGAACATTACCAAATAAGCGAAAATATGGAGACTCATTATAAAGCAAAGGATTTGGCATCCGATTAATATGATAGATAGTTGTCTGGAAAGCAAAGGACCAAAAAAATAAAGAAAGTTTGGCAGCATGAAGAAGGGTAATACTTGTTTCTACAATGTGTCGATAATGACACTTAGCGGTACCACTGTGTTCAGGTGTGTGAGATAGGGTTAAGAAATGAGAGATTCCATTAGAAGTAAAGAATTCTCGAAGATGAATAAACTCACAATCATTATCTGAGTAAAAAGAAACTATAAATCTGTTGAAAATTTTATCAACCATGATCTTAAATTTTAGAAAAATTTGGGAAACTTTAGATTTCTTTTTCATGGGAAATAGCCAAACATACTTGGTAAAGTGATCAACAAAAATGAGATAATAATGAAAATCATCGATAGAAGGGATTGGAGCAGGCCCCCAAACATTAGAGTATATCATCTCTAATGGAGAAGAAGATTTTCTTGAAGAAATCACAAATGAAATTTTATGTATTTTATTATACTTGCATGAATTACAAAAAAAAAAGCAGGGTAAACAGACTTGAAAGGACTATCCAAGAAACTAAAAATTTGACACAAAATAGGAGAAGACAGATGGCCAAGACTACAATACCAAGTTGAAACTGATGAGATATGAATAGAATATGCCGAGTGAGGTGAAGTAGAAGATGACTTGAACTTAGATTTGATAGGTCACTCATAAACTCCATCTCTAGGTTCTCCCGCTATCATAAGCGCCCCCGTGCGACAGTGCTTCACAACAAATGAGGAAGATGAGAATTTAATGAAAATATTATTTTGATTGCATAACTAATAAATAAAAATCAATTTCTTTTTTATTTTTGGAACACATAAAACATTAGAAAGGCGAAAAGAACGAGCAAAAGTATTAAGAGTAATAGTACTACTGTTGTCACACTGAATGATTTACCATCACTTATCATAACATCATCGCCATCATAATCAACGACGAGTGACAGTTTCTGAAGTTTAATAGTAACAAGATGAGATACACCCGAATTAATCGATCAATCAGCGGAGTCAGTGAAAGATGAAGCAAAGTTAGCATGTGGTTGAGAGTTGCTTGTTGAATTTGAAGTCCCAAAAGATTCCATGGAGGGAGCGAACCAAAGAAAAGTTACCTGCAATATTTGAAATTGTTTAACAACATGCCTAGGCTTACCATAGTATTGATATATCACTCGGGCACTTTGCCTATTGCTTTTTCTTGAATTCATTGTTTGATTGTTATGATTACCCTGAATATTTTGATTTTGATGAGTGGATTGCCAATTATTTTTGTTGTTGCGGGAGTTGTTTGAATTACTCTTAACAATAAAGTTAGTAGTGATTGGCATTGAAGAGGTAGTACTCTGCCGAGAATGGTATGCCTCATAATCATATAATTTCTCATGAAGTTCATCAAAAGTGACAGACGAGTCACAAGTGCGCAAAGTATCACAAATGGCTCGATATTCAGGCAACAAACCATAAATCACATGAAGAGTTATATCTTCTATAGCAAGAGTCGCTCCGACAGAATTAAGCATAGTAACCAATTACTTGATATGTTGAAGAGAATATGACATAGATTGTGTGCCATTCGTGGCTTGAGCAATAGACTCCTTTAGACCTAAGAGTCTAGCTCAAGAAGATTTTGCATAAGTGTTATACAAAGTGGTCCACACATCATAGTAGGTGTACGCTGCCAGAACTAATGGAACTAACTCACAAGATAAAGACACAACTAATGCACTATGGATCAATTGTTCCTGTCGATTCCAAAATTTAGAAGTCACTTGTTGCAACACGGAGGGGGGGAGGGGGAAGGGATTAACATCGTAACTTGTAAATCCATATCCTATCAATAGTGAGCGTCATTGAGTATCCAAATTTGATAGTTCGATGGTGTAAGCTTGATAAGGGCTTTAGCCAATGCATTCACGAATCGAAGTTGTGATGATTTTTGACTGGAATTGGATGATAGAGAAAGTGAAAAAGAAAGTGTGATTATTGTGGATGTATTTGGTGTTTATGATGTAAGAAGCGAAACAGAGTAAGTTATCGTGACAGTGGATTGTTGCGAAGGAAACTGAATTTGGGTAGCTTAAGATATTGTTAATGGTGGAATGATGAAGGTATTATTGATTGGTAATGGTGGAATAGTTGAAACAACTGATTCAGTTGTAATGGAAAGGAAAGTAGTGGTGGAGGAGTTTTCTGACATGAGAGAACCCCCAAAAAAATCTGCTTGATCCCAAAGATTACTACTGTGTGGTTGTGTCTCTTGATACCATAAAAGAGTTATATATAAGTCTTGTATTTCATTAATGTACAATCGTCTATATTTTATACATGATAGAGGACATTGACATGATAAAAAAATAAAGAACTAATAAGAAAGATATCTATAAACAAGGAAAGCTAATATTGTACATTAAGAAGGAGATATAACTCTACAATAGATAAAGAAGTATCTTGAAGAGAAATATCTACACAATAGGAATATGGAATATTCTTGATAGGCAGTTCGAAGAAAAAGAAAATGGGCAAGGGTTCAAAGAAGAGGAAGAAGGGGGTGATGGCTGAGGCCGACGAGGTGGTGGTGAAGGAATGTGAGGAAGAAGAATGGGTTGGTTGGTGGAGTGTGAGTAAGTTCCAGACATTTATAATGTCATGCCCCGGGAGGGTACCCTAGGCGTAATTGACTCTCGAAGACTATTGCTAGTTTCCAAGCGAACCACCTAGTCCCATTCCACATTGTTCAATTAGTAAACTAACAGAAGATAACAAAAAAAATCTAGCTATCAGTGGGCTATGAGACTCAATAACTCTATCTATCATATAAGATAATAACAAAGGTAGTCAATGAAAGAAAAGGGGAAAAGAACTTCGACATCAACCATCATATATCTGTGTCCATGAAGCCTCTATAACTACTATCTTAGAAGGTACCATAAGAGGCCATGACTCCCACAATTCCATGAAAATAGCTTAGCAAACTAAAGAAATACTCATCCTCCAAATGCAAGGGAGAACTAACCATGATCTGAAGCAAGAAGCTTTGAACCTCAACGATTAGCCTGCTGAAGTCCTCAGTCTACAGAATCTGCATCATAAAAAGATGCATCACCAAAGGGGCGTTAGTACATGGAATGTATTATATGTAAAATGGACTAAAGTAAACAACATAGGCTATATAATATAACTCCTCCCAAGACGTAACATGCTCGTAAATCTATTAACATTGGGCTGGTTATACAACCAACCACCCTCTTGGCGGGGACCTCATCTCATTTGACATCCTATTAACTCAAGGAATAAAATCTTCTTTTTAAAACTCTACAAGAATCTCGTTTAACCTTAAGAACATTAATTTCATCTACTTCGGCTGTCACAATACCCATCTCAAGACTCAGACCACGACAATCAACGCATTCAGACAATCAAGGCTCTAGACATTACCCCTAAGTTCATTCTTGAAGGCTTTAGCAAGGAATTCAGGTTGGGCATACACAATCATACAATAATATATATAAATAGTTAGTTCATAGTATGATGATCATTAATTTAAGAAATATATGTAGACTTTAGAGAAAATTTTCAGTATAACGTTCAAGAACTGAACACAAGACCCATCAACTATCAACTACTCAACCTAAACCAATCAAGGGGTACATGAGAGAACAATCTCATATTCTGGGTAGACTTTACATACCTGGGATTGAAGAATTACAACTCTTCCTTAAGAACTCATACTCAACCCCCAATCCTCTAAGCTTTCTTGTCTCTCTTTCGTAGAACCTATGAAGTATGGTTTTTTAGAAACCCCTCTCGTTCTAATTTAGGCTTAAAAATATGTTTTGGGGTATTAAAATAGATTAAAAATACTCAAAATATCCTTCCCTAATTTAATAGAAAATTCGTCACCCAGATTACACTGGTCCGCAACGCGGACCCATCGTTCACTAGTTTACTTTTGGGAATTTAGGCCTCCATCAAAAATTGGAGAAAAAATATAAGTGTGGGTCCGCATCGCGGCCCTGTCATGCACCATTATTATTTTTTGTCAAACTTACGTAAATTATTCTTTCACCCGTTACTCTAAAACCGGGTCGAGACTATTTTCCCATTTAATTTTTTGCGCTGATCATAAATTTGATCTCAAATTTTCCATTAGAGCTTTGGAAGACGCGTTATGCGCACGATTATGGTTTAGAGGCATTTTGATAATTTTACGGGGTGTTACATCATCTCCCCCTTGGGATCATTCGTCCTCGAATGAAGAGTAAAGGTAGAATAAAAGCACGAGTAACCTCCAAAACTCATCTCATTCCTTATTCGGGAACTCTCGAACTCTCAACTATCAATCACTTATCTATCTCTATCCTAGACTCCCGAATAGAATTGGATTAAGACATCAACTCAATGAAAGGAGACCTTCAATAGCATTAGGGATAGAGACGTTACCTTCGACATCATCATTTGGCATAAATAGGTATGGGCATTTGGGTTTCATTGCTTCCTCAACTTCCCACATAGCTTCTTTAACAAATTGATTTCTCCATAGAACTTTGACGGAGGCTATCTCTTTGTTCCTCAGTTTACGAACTTGTCGATCAAGGATTTGGACTAGAATTTCTTCGTAAGATAAGCTATCCTTCACTACCATACTCTCAATAGAAATTGCTAAAGCAGGATCTCCTAAACACATTTTCAGCATTGAAATGTGGAACACCGGATGAACTCCATCTAGCTCAGCAGGCAGGTCTAACTCATAAGCAACTTTCCTAATCCTCCTCATAATCTAGTATGGTCCAATTTAATGAGGACTCAACTTCCCTTTCTTACCAAATCTCATGATTGGCTTCATAGGTGACACCTTCAAGTACACCCAATCATCCACCTCAAGCTCCAAGTCCTTTCTCCTCACATCCGTATGGGACTTTTGGCAACTTTGCATTGTCTTCAACCTCTCTCTGATGACCTTCACCTTCTCCATAGACTGGTAGACAAGATCAAGTCCGATAAACTCAGCTTCACCAACCTCAATCCAGCCAATTGGTGATCTACACCTCCTCTCGTATAATGCCTCATAAGGAGCCATCTGAATGTTTACATGGTAGCTATTGTTGTATGCAAACTCAAGAGTTACACTGACGGAGTTCGTAGCAACAGGAGTTGTTCAAAACTCCTTTGTCTCCTACATCTGTAGGTTTTAAAATTCTTATAATTTTTGTTCGTCTCCTTAAGTTACATTTTTTTTTCAATGAAATTGGCATGTTGATAATTTTAGATAGGTACGAGTGCATATTTTGAACTGTAGTATTATGAGTTTCAAACTCATTTTGTTCCCGTTTGGCCTTAGATTTTGAAGTTGAAACTTGAAAATTCAAGTGTATCTTTCTCCTAAAAACCGACATATATATGCTACCAAGTGCATTTAACCTTTATGTTTAATGACATGCTATCTGATTTCCAATGAAAATTTATGACCAAGTTATGGACAAAAGACTTAGCATATTAAGTTCATTTAGGCAATGAGGGTGTCTTCTTGATAGTTCAGCAGATGTTGCTCTTACTACCAATTCACCCGAACCATTGCAGCTATTATCTGTTGCAAATATACAGTTATTTGGTAGCTAATAATACTAACTTTAGAGAAAGATGGAGTATTACAGTTGTTAGGTAAATGTTCTCTGGCTGTTGTTTTACAGAATTGTGTTTATAGTGAGTTGCATAACATTGATGCCATGGTGTGCATCACACTTTGTAGACAACTTGGTTAACTTGTATTCTGGAATGAATCCCTTATCCCCTCTACTTAAACGTAACAACAGGTTTTTCGTTACATGAAAAAGTATTATACTTGTCGTTCATCCGTAAAGCTGGGAAAGTTAGTAGAAACATAAATTTCTTTCCTTATGGTGAAATATGAAAGTGTCAAAGGTAAAGGTATTATACTTCTGATTCATATGGGTTTATGAGTTGGCTCACTGGTTTGTTTTAGTTTATATGTCTAAAGGGCTGAATGGTTGTTGCAATATATGATTTTATTGGCATGTTTAAACATCTTCTGTCATTAGCTTTTTGCAATACGAGCCCATTTTCTAGCTCTTTATTCACTGATGCCTATTATACTGTGATCTACAAATTCTGGAGTTACATTTGAATTTAATCAGAAAAAGTGGCACTAAAATGATTAACTGCTGAACATTTATGATATATGAGTTGATTTCTTTCAGTTATGGTTCCTGACGAGCTGTAGAATTTCGTGACTACTGCAGCAGTAGCCTGATTGATATGATCTCAATGACTCTAAGGCTTCAGCTATAGCCTTTCCTCTTAATCTCTTTCTTTTCAATTCATACTGTTATTTAATGTAATGCCCAGTTGTAGTTGTTGTTGGACTAGTAGTATGCATATAAGTACTATTCACCCATGCTAGCTAATTTTTTTTAACTAACGTTTGTAATGTTATCTCATATCTCATGACATTGTGATATGAGTAAATTAACTTAGTGATTCATCTTAGATTTTTTAGACTAGCAAACCAAAAGATTGAGATTGAGCTCTCGATCCTAAAAAGTATTTTGTCCACTTCGTTGGTACACAGGAAATGTACGTGCTTCCTGCATCTGTTTTCCCATGCTGAGGCAAGTTACTGACAAGAAAAGGGAAAAAGATGATCTGCCAACGGAGGGATATAGAGTATGCAGGTCTCAAGGCTAAATTTGATGCATTACTTGCTTCGGGAGAGATTCCACCTTGTCCTGGTGAAGTCGCTTGCTCTTTTCAATTTTCTCAATCTCAACCTATTCAATATCCCGTATATGATCAACAAAGAGATTCAATGGATGAGTTTAGTGGTGACGGAGTTGATGAGGAACATGTGGCAAACACACTAACACATTATTGAAGTATAGAGTTGTAATATATACAATTTAAATTTGTTACTTACGAGACTTATTATGTGTTTTGTCAATGCATGACAACTTTGAAATTCTAATATTTAATTTATGACTTTTATATTTTATTCACTTAAATTCAAATTAATTTCAAGTTGATTTTCATATATTGAGTTGATATGAGAATATTTAGGAAATATATTTGTTGGTAGCTCTTTGAGCTTGATTTGGCTGGGTAAAATATATATTGAATTAAATGAAGCTGTAATAAGCTGCCAGTTTTTTTTTTCCAGAAAAGAGACCTCATGAGGTCATTTTGATGCATTTTATTTTTCAGAAAAGAGATCTCAAGAGATCACTTTTTTGTCTTGTATGTTTTGAAAAATCAACCTCATGAGGTCTCTAATTTATATGAATTTAAATAAATTTAATAAAGTATAGAGATCTCGTAAAGTCTCTTTTTATAAATATAAAATAAAAATAAATTATAAAATTGTGACCTCATGAGTTCTCCTTTAGAAAAATACAAATAAATATAAATAATGAAGTAGCAATCACATGAGGTCTTTTTTTTGAAAAATTCAGAAAAAAAATTAGTGACCTCGTGAGGTCTCTATTTGACGACCTCATGAGGTCTCTACAAAAAAGTCACCTCCATTATAGCGATCAAACGTTAGCGATCTCATGAAGTTTCTTTTTTATGTCTCTTTTTACAGTTTTTAATAGTGAATTTTATTTTTTCCAAATCTCAATTATGAGATTTCACTGGGTATGATATTGTTGTATAAATATCTTTTATTTGGAAGAATGGTGAAATCTGTTATGTAAACATTCTTCATTTCTGCCAAGATTCCTTGCAATATAGGATAAGTTTAGATCATCTTTTCTGTCTCTCATAGATAACATCACTCCAGGAATTGGGCGTTAATTTTCTTTTAAAGATAAGTATATAAAACTCACTTAAACTATCACTTTTTTGAGTTTTATACCTAAAGTATTGAGAGTTTTAGA
>JAOTQJ010102003.1:0-11490 GCA_025642045.1 Solanum sejunctum
TCTCACTTACACCATACATGTCCTCTGAAGTGGGTACAGGGACGGCGATACGTAATGCCTGTATCTCACTTAGTCTCATTTTACTCTATGACGTGACTATAGGGACGGCGATACGTAATGCCTGTAGCTCACCTCCAATGTTGATGAAACTTGTGACAGGTTCGTTCCGATGTGTTTGGTTGAATTCCTTCCTAAAGGTATGTTTAAGTTTGCCTTGATCTGATTTTTCTATCTCTATTGTGGATTGTTACTGTATTCAGGATTGCATTACCATTTTACATATCCTTTACTGCTTTATATACTAGGTACATATATCGTACTGACCCTCTTTATGCGGGGGCTGCGTTTCATGCCCGCAAGTACAGACACACAGGTGAGAGACCCTCCAGACTAGGATCCTTATTGTCGTTGAAGCGCCCCTTTTGTTTCAGGAGCCAGTTTGGGTAGCCTCATATGTTTCTATGTTTTGTAAATGTATTGACATATGTGTATCGTTCAATACTTTTGTCTAGAGGTCTATAGATACTAGTGGGTTACGGGTGTATTGTATGATTTTGGATACTGGATCAGGCGACTAGACTGCATTATGTACTTATACGAGTAACATGTTTATTAGGCGGCAGGACCATGGTGGTGACCTTGTCAGCCCGCTTTTATATTTATATATATATGTGTATATGTTTCTGTATGTTCTGGGAGTTGCTGCAGGTGCGGTTAGTCAATAAAACAGGGGAAACTCTGCCAAAGGTTTGGTAGAATTCCAGACTAGGTTATAAAGGAATTTGGTTTAGTATGTGTTTGCATGCCCCTATCGGGCACTGGTCACGACCCCAAGGTAGGGCGTGACATCTATCCTAAATGAGAAAATGCTTCATCTGTAGTCCTATGAATGAAAAAAGAGGATAAAGATGATACAAAATCATAGTAGCATGGTGAGATGATGACAACTCAAGAAAGTATAATGTGGGTTAGCATTTCGAGTGGACTATATACCTTTTTGAAGTGCACTCAATTGTTTAGGAGTAAGCAAGTTCGCGGTAGGAGCAGGGTCTGGCGCATAACATGAATCATTTAGAATTAGCGCTGGACTTGGACGATGATGACAAGTCAAGAGAGGTGGAGGTTTGTTGGGTTTTGGTATAGATGGCACTACAATTGGAGATTCCTTCAAGATCCATATAGGTAGGACCTGAGGTAAAGGTAAGAACTCGGAGATATCAGGACTATCAAATGATGTATAATAAGATTGAGATTCGAAGATTATGACATCAGTGGACATAAGATTTCGATTAAGGTTAGGGTAATAATGACACCCTTTTTGAACTCAAGAGTAACAAAAAAAAACACATTTGAGAGATCAGGGAGCGAATTTATCTTTTCCTGGAGCTAAGTTATGAACAAAGTATATGCTCCCAAAGACATAAGGAGGTATAGAATGGAAATGTGACAAAGGAAATAATATGGAATGTGGAACCTGATTTTGAATAGAAGATGGAGGCACTCTATTAATTAAATAACAAAATATAAGGACAACATCACCTTAAAAATGCAGCAGAACATAGAACTCAATGAGAAGAGTGCTAGTAGTTTCAGTAAGATGCCTATTCTTTTGTTCTGCTACACCATTCTGCTGAGGAGTGTATGGACAAGATGTCTGGTGAATAATTCCTTGGTGAGTCACAAACTCCTAAAGTTGAGAGGACATGTATTCTAATATATTATCACTACGAAGAGTATGAATGGAAACACCAAAATGGTTTTGTATTTCAACAAAAAAAACTTTTAAATATTGAAAATAACTCCGGACGATCAACTTCTAGGGAAAGATTAGCTGAAAGGTCACAGGTGGAAATAAAAAATCTTATAATAGTATGGGCCGGGTATAAGAAGCTTTATTTTTTTGGCCTATTTTCGTTTGAACAGACTTTGTTTTGTTTTCTGCTTTTTGATATTCAATAAAATGAGCTGGTAAGCTCCAAATTTAACCAAAAAACAAACCTCTAAATGATCTATCATTAAGAAAATCCAAGTACATCTTAAATAATCATCAACGAGAGTAACACAATAATGAAATCCTAAGGTCGAACTAACTCAACTAGGACCCCAAATATCAGAATAAACTAAAGAAAAAATAGACTCAGAATGGCCTTTTG
Organism: Solanum sejunctum; assembly: GCA_025642045.1. NCBI lineage: Eukaryota > Viridiplantae > Streptophyta > Magnoliopsida > Solanales > Solanaceae > Solanum > Solanum sejunctum. Next base: position 2,154 of record JAOTQJ010102003.1, read on the forward strand.
TACTACGTGAACTGTAGCACGAGTGTATGGGTAAACTAGACAAACTAGGCACCATCTTTTGCCATTTAGATACACTAGGATGTCTCAAAGGTTTTTCAATAAGGGCTGGAGGATCTATGACGGAGCATGCTATGAAGGAATTTGAAGAGGTAAGATAGTAAATGCCTTGTGATTCATGTCTCGTGCCATTATCTATCCTGTACTATGGTCCTTCATAAGAAAAAATCATCAAAAAAATAAATGCAACAATGTAACTTCCACATCAAACAACTAACAAATGCCAAATTAAACGTAGAACAAGGAACATAAAGAATAAAATCTAAGGTGAAAGAAGGTAAGGGTTGTGCTTTTCCAATCCTTTTTGGTTTTGTTTGGATCCCATTGGCTAAAGTAATTATGGGAAGAGATTGTGAGTAAACAATATCAGACAAAATTGATTTATTACCAGAAATATGATCAAAAGCGCTGGATTCAATAACCTATGATCCAAGGTTAGTAGACTGTGAAACACAAGCAAAAGAATTACACGCAACAGGAAGAGTAGGTTGAGGAATCGATGTTGCTTATGGAGACAATTGATTACTTGCTCGATATTGAAGGAACTCGTTATATTCCTTTATACAGTGGATCATGTAAAGTATAACAGATATCCCAAATATGTCCAGACTTGTGGCAATAACTACACTTAGAGTGAGATCTTCCAGAACGACTTTTGGAGCCAAACACATCAAAATCAAAAGACATATTTTGAAATCAAAAATTTTTGTAGTCAAAAACTGGTCAATATATATATATATAGTCTGCCTCGAAATGCAGAAGCGACCTCACTGAAAGAAAAACTTAAAAAAAGTTGGCCGAAAATAGTTATCGGAAAGGAGTGAAATCGTCGAAACCCTAATTTCGGAGGTCAAAATTAGGGAAAAATTGTATGGGTAGCCTCGGAATGAAGAGGAAACCCAGCTAGAAAAAAACAAGAGGTCAGATTTGGCTCACGCATCGACACATGGTCAGATCTCGCCTAATAAATTGGACCTCCGATCGGCGCGTGAGGTGCAATTTTTTGGTGGGTCTGACTTGAATCTTGTCGTGGGAGAATGAGGGACCCAGTGGTGGCTTTAATTTTTACACACCACAGACAAAAAGAATGCTAACATAAATCAACCTTGACAACCACCAGAAATTGATATACAGTGGTCTATTAAAAATTTCTCACTAATGTCTGACACCATGTGAAAAATATGAGAGAAACATATATTATTGACTTTTGTATCTACATTATTATATAAAGACCATATTTATAGATACTATAACCGAATCTAAGTCTAACTAGGAAACAACATAATATTCCTATTCCACTTCTAAATAGAGTTGTGTATCCCTATTTCTATTGTAACAACTTTTTCTTTTTTCAAAAAAAATGGTAAAATAATATACTTAAACCCAAAAATAATGAAAGACTCCCAATCCCAAAATTAAATCACTTTTTATATTTTCAAGGCTCTTAATCTCACTTCTTTAGCTCTTCCCCAAAAACTCAAAAGTCGAATATTAATTAAAATCATCTCCCGTAATTTGAGTATTGTTTATTTGTTTCAAACTTGAATCTAAGTTCAATCTGGAGTAGAAGAATCAAAATTCATGCTTAAAAGGTAAACCCTTTTCTCTTTTTCATCTTTTTCTTCCAAATTTCAAGAAATTAGAATTGAAATTTTTGCAACAAAAGTTTTAAAATTAAATGGGTCTTTATTTATTTTATTTTTTTGTCTTCTTAGTGCTCTCCATTTTCTTAAAAAGTTTGTCTTTCTTGAATGAATTTTATCATCTTCATTCTTAGTTGAGATTATTTTTGCTATTTTATTTGTTGGTAGTTGTAAATAGATTTACAAAAAAAATTCTTAGCTTCATTAAAGATTCAAAATAAGAGAAATTAAATTGAAATCGATTATGTTTACTTATTAGTTTAGTAATTTTTAATTTTGGGAATATCAAAACATAATTTTTAAATCAAAATATATAGTTTAGAAATTAGGATAATTAAGTTACTTTTTATAATAATGAGTGGTACTCTGATTTCTAAGAATAAGTATAGCATTGATTTTCTTGAGTCATTCATTCACATAAAGTTTACTAGTTCTGTAATAAAGTATTATTGCCTAACTTTCTTAACTTTGTCGAGACTGTCAATGGCTACTAATAAAAATTAAAAGAATGTTGATGGTATTTGATAACATCTATTTGATTTGTAAAGGATTGTCTCTAACTCATTTAACGGTTCAATTATCTTTTACAGATTCAAGAATCAAGCAGAAGTACTTTTTCAAAGTATGAAATTTAAGTTCTGTTGCTCATAGTCAACCTAATTACGAACGGAAAAAAATGCTAATCATTTAGAAGTACCATCATATTCTTCTCAAGAATTTTATTTGAATTCTTTCCGATCCAGGTGAAAGAACTCAAATCATGAAATTTCATCCAAATCACCGTGATGCAATCAGAAGGATTTATCTTTAGAGAAAACATTGCCAACCTCAATTAAGAGAGTTTCCTTAAACAGAGATTTTTGGAGATATGCTTCATTTTAATGTAAATGGTTTAATAATTTTTCTGATTGATTAGAGTACAGTATAAGTAAAGATAAGCCTATTATTTGTATTGTTATTTATTCATGGGAAATAATAATGTTCAAGATGGAGGTGAAGTATTTTTTACTATGGGATTTAGGAGTTGGCATAAAAAAGCTAGTTTGAAAACACATGTTGGTGGTATTACTAGCATCCATAATCAGTCAAAAAGAAAATATGAAGATTTCATGCGGCAACAACAATCTATTCATACTTCTTTAGAGCTAATAAAGAAAAGCATGGATATTGAATCCTCTTAGTAGCTTTGGTTGATGTAGTAAGACTTCTTGTGAAGCAAGGTTTAGCATTTCGAGGGCATGATAAATCTAAATTTTCACTTAACAAAGGTAATTCTCTAGAGATGTTTTCATTTTGTGCTAAAAATAGGGTGAAATTCATAGTTTTATATTGAAAAATGCTCCTCAAGATGATCGAATGACTTGTCCAAAGATTCAAACCGAAATTTTGATTGCTTGCAAGATGAAAAAAATTAAGGGTATCATAAAGGAACTAAATGTTGATTATTTTTCCTTATAAGTTGATGAATATTTTGACGGCAAGGAGTAAATGATGGTTGTTTTACGATATATTGATAGAAGAGGATTTGTGATGGAGAGACTTCTTGACATTGTTCATGTTAAAAATACTAGTGCTTTATATCTAAAAAAAGCAATTGTCAATTTACTTTCTCAACATTCCTTGAGTCTATCTTTTGTGTGTGGACAATGCTATGATGGAGCAAGTAATATGCAAGATGATATCAATGGCCTTAAGATGTTGGTTAAGAAAGAAAGTGGATCAACTTATTCTATTCATTGTTTTTCTCATCAACTTCATAGATGTTCACCAGCCACTACATCTGTAGATCTCACCAAATCATTAAACGTGGCAGCTGCTTGCGCTTTGATAAGTGATCACTGGCCACTAGATCAATGAAGAATCTCGGCAAAATCTACTCTTTGATCAGTAACTCACCGGCCACTAGTTCCAGGATTAACTCTAATTGGTGTTTCTAAAAGATGTCTTCAAATTGGAGAACTTGTACACTTAGTTTCTGGTACTTTTAATGTGTTGGAGGCATCTTATAAACATATGGATGAATATCCAAAATTTCAAAAAAGAAATATTCAAGAAGCTTTTGATATGGGTGAGCTTAAAATCGGTAAAGGCTTGCATCAATAACTTGGTATTTCTAGAGTTTGTGATACTAGTTGAAGATATCACTTCAAATCTTTCAATTGTTTTAGTCTTAAGTTTGGTACAACTATAGATATTCTTGATAATATTATCGAAACTGAACATTCTTTGGATGAAAGATCCAGGGCAACAAGATATATCAGAACTGCTTAAACGTATGAGGTTGCATTCATATTACATTTAATAAAAGAAATTTTAGGAATTATAAATGAACTTAGTATATGTTCACAAAAAAGAGCAAGACATTACAAATGTCATGCTACTAATTAAAGTGGCAAAGAGAAGGTACAGGACTTGAGGGAAAATAAAAAATGAGATTTGTTTATTTTTGAGGTGTCTACATTTTGTATTAAGTATAATATTGTGGTGCCTAATTTTGATAAGCCGTATGTTAATTCTGTAAGATCATGGCGCAAAGTTGCTGATTATACGTCTTTCATTATTATTGTTTTGAAGTATTTTGTAAAATAATGTAAAACTCGATAAAATTATCAAAATACCCCTAGAAGAGAGATGTACGCATAACGCATCTTCCAAAATCCAATGATAAATTCGATGTTGAAAATGCAATCAACATGAAAAATTGAGTGGGAAATGGTCTCAACTGATTTTTAGAGTAATTGGATCAAAAGATAATTTGTCGATACAAAATGTAATTTTATAATAAGTGTGCGACAGGCTTGTAGCGCAGACCTACTGTGAATTTACACTTATACTTGTTCTCAATATTTCCTACGGGATTAGAAAACACGATTAGAAAATTTTCAACAAAAATCCTATCAACACTACTCAGGTTGCGACGCGGACCCGAGATGAACTATTTTTCAGCTTTCATGAGGGGAATTCCAAATCTTTCCCAACCTCTCCTACACTTAAAACACAATCTAAATCGGTATTTTTGAGCATATAAAAGGTTTAAATCCCTATTCCTAAGTCTTTTTTAAGTTCTAACAAAGACACAGGCTAAAGAGAAGAGAAGATGAGAAAGAATTCGTGGAGATTGAGGAGAGTTCTTACGAGGATGGTTGTCAAATCTTCATACCAGGTACGTAAGACTAAACTAAAGCATGGGAATATTCTTCCATGTGCCTCCATTGATGGTAATAGAGAAGTTGAGAGTCTAATGAGTCTACATTCATGTTTGTTGAATATTTTCTTATGAATTATATATAGATATATATATTATATATGTTTTCATATGATGATGATCATCATAAAATTATTTTACTAAATTTAATATTTTTAGATGAGTTATTTTCAGAAGCCCTATAGGTTGCTTTTAAAAGAATGCATGAATGTATCTAGGTATTGAGTCTACAGCCTTAAGTTGAGACTGTCATTTGTGATTACGATGTGAGCATGATGATGAGTTGATATAGCTTAATAGTCCTATGTGTCACGACCCAATCTTAGGGCCTAGAAGTAAAATGGCGAATGAGAACCCGAAGGGGCCCCAAACAAGTCTCTTAGCATATCAATCACACATAATTGTCACGGAAGCAAATTAAACAACTATAAGAGATATAATAAAAAGGGAAATGGGACAAAGGGAAATCTTGATATTCATAAAATCATAAAAGAGTCAAGCTCATAGCGTAAGTACATCCTAATATCCAATAACACCTCTAACATGGAATGGAGCGAGGGCCAAGACACTTTTCTAGTTCACCCTCATAAAAACAAGTGATTAACATAATAAAGTCTCAAAATAGCAAGAGTAATATAGATAGTGTCCTCGGACTTGAGGACTCACCAATGCTTATCTCTGAAGTACCGAACTAGCCACATAGAGGATGATCGAAAGGAGCTCCAGTCCCTACACAGTAATATCATATAGGCATAGAGTATGTGTTACTATGTTAGAATGTACTAAGTATGAGGGATGCAATGCAATAAGACATAAGCCAATATAATCAAAATGCATACTCATAATCAATTCGATATATAATCTCAATATGACATGCATGATCAATGCTCATAATAAAACATACTTGTAAGTTATTCATCTTGCACAATATATATAACATACATATGTGGGAAGTTACCTCAACCGACATAGATCAAGCAGTTATGACTCAGACTCCGGCTAAATGCAGTCTACTTACCAAGGTAAACCAAACATGATAACATGAACTAGATGGATACACTAGTATAGCAAGGGTAATAATCATAACCCTATGGTGGCATATAGTTTAGAGACTAAAGACTTTATAAAAGGACCCTTAAGTTGAGCCCCCATCTCAAGCCTCAATCAGTGCTAAAATCCCATGGAATACGTGAAATAATCATACTTTAATCATAACATGAATAGCTTGTAAGAACATGACTTAAGTAGCTCTTAAACATGCTTGACCTCTAGTAGTGAGCCTAGCTTGAACATGATAGTAGATCATAATCATACATGAACCCTTGCTTTAACATGAATGGCTCATGAGAGGTAAAAATCTTGAAATAGGGCTAAGCTTGATACTTGTAAAATCATAGATACTTTCCACGAATTCAATACATACTTGAAAGCCCTTAATCATCATAAATTCACTTAACTTGTAAATCATGTAATGGATCATCAATAATTTGAGAATTCTTGTCATGTCATTTTATCAAACACATGGTGGGTTCATGATACTTATTCAAAATCATGAAATTCAAGAGTGAAATAAGATGAGTAAACTTAATGCAAATCAACCCACCAACATGCAAGATACCTTGAAATTCATCACAAAAGCTCATGGTAATTCATAGTTTCATAGCTCAAAACATGCATAGTCTCAATAGACATAGTCAATTCATGGAGTAAACATGAAATACATAGTCATGCATAATCAATCAATACTTCGTAAAACCTCCCAAAATAATTTATATTCATAATCTATGATAAAAGATTGTCATAGGTAATACAACTTGAAAACATGCTATTTTCATGAGAAGGGAAGGTTGGGCTCCATGGGTGAAAGGACCCAATGGATGAAACCCACATACCTTAAACCTTGAATTCTTTGAGGTGAACTTGAAGTAGTCATAGAGATATAAATGAATCCTTGAGTTTCAAAGTTGAGCTTGAGATCCTTAGATTTGAAAGAGAAAATTGATAAAGTCTTAGAGGGGTTTGAGAGAGGGTTTTGTGCGTTATAGAGTTGAAAAGTGGCTAAGTTTGGGTGATTTCACCCTTAAGTGGGCATGGCGCTATGACCACAATTCCCTTGGCCAAAATATAAAAACTAAGGAAAATAATACATTGCTCCGCATCGCGCTATCCTAACCAAATACTCTTCTCTGCACCCCTGGGGCATTGCAGCCAGGCCACGGACAGCCACTGAAAATCAAAAATTAGAGAAAATTATATTTTGTTACGGGTCCTATAAAATTCAGATTATATCCATTTCTCACTCAATTTTTCCACTGATTGATAATATGAAATCAAATTTTTGATATCACACACAAATTTTGAGATATATGAAAATTATGATTATGGGTATTCCAAAGCATATTTTGGGGTGTTTCAATATCTCCGCCTTGGAACGTTCATCCTCAAATGTCAAAAAAATATGCATAAGAGAAGTAATCATGAAGATTCCAGCCCGACATGAATGCAACAAATACATTTGAACATTATTTTTCAAAAACCTCAACATGAACATTAAAAATCACCATAAACTTATTACTATAAACATGAATGCATGCAAAATAACATAAGGGTTGAAACTTAATACTTGAAATCATGCAGGGGACTTAAATCATTACCTTCGGCTTGATAGAGTGGAAGAGATACGGATATCGCTTTTTTATGTCCGCCTAGGCTTCCCATGTAGCACTTTTAACTTGTTGGTTCCTCTAAAGGACCCTCACGGAAGCTACATCTTTGTTTCTCAACCTCTTCACTTGCCTATCCAAAATCTCCATTGGGACCTCCTTATGAGTCAAATTAGTTTCTACAACACCCACAACATCTAAGGGCACTATAGCACTTGGGTCACCCATACACTTTCTCAACATAGACACATGGAAGACCGAATGAACCATATTCATCTTCATAGGCAACTCCAACTCATATGCAACCTTATCGATTCTAATCAAAACTTTATAAGGTCCCATAAATCTTAGGCTCAAATTTTCTTTTTTGCCAAATCGGACCACACCCTTCATGGGTGAGACCTTCAATTAAACCCAGTCACCAACCTTAAACTCAAGCTCCTTACATCAGAGTAGGAATTTTGTCTACTTTGGGCTGTTTTCAATCTTTCCCTTATCAACCTCACCTTCTCCAAGGCTTCCTATTAGAACCTGTAACTTAACTCAAACCCCGAAAGTCCTTAATTGGTTCGATTTAATAAAGTTTGGGACCAAATGCAAAATTTCTTTTAAGTTTGGTCCTTAAGTATAATTTGAGGTGGGGTCAAGTGTATATGTACTCTCTTGATTGGTCCAAGTTGCATGCTTGTTGTCTATATATATAAGCATGTGTCTTGTACAAGATCAACAAGTTCCATACTTAGCAAATTTTGAAGAAAAATATTGAGCAAGCTATAGACCCTCTCGGGTTGCTACAGTAGGTTTCAAAAAAATTTGATTTTTCATCTTTTCGATTATTTGATGCTTCAAGCTCGATATATTGAATCCCTAAGTAGCATGGAGGCATTGTTTGGTCAAGAAAACGTGTAGTTTAGCGGCTACGAAGGATTTAGGTATAGTGAAAGATTGAAAGGTATGTTAATTTTTATCTTTGTTTATATTAATTTAAGGTTGTGAAGGTGTTAGGAATGTGTTAAAATGAAGGTAAAACACAAAAATAGGATTGGTTGTTAATGAAATTACGGATTTCGAATTTGTGGTCGAATTGGGAACAAATTTGCATATGACTATACATTGAATTGTTGTCATGTATTTGTGTTTATTTGTCATGGAAATAATCTTAATGGGGTGAAGAAAGTGTTAGAAAACTATTCAAATGATTACATGAACGTTAGCTTGCATTGGAGTTCCGTCGAAGGTATAATGTTATGTTTTAGTGTTGGGGCTTTGCGTTGGGCATTGGGGTGAATTATTGTGGTTTTTGGAGTATATTGGAAGGCTTGCATATGGTAGATATAAGTTTGAATCACTGCTGCCCTATTTTACTATTTATGTCGCAATAGCATTTTGTGGTGTTTCGATGTTATGGTGGTATTGGAAAAGGTTTATTGATGTTATGGGTTGTTATTGTTGTTGTTGATTGATTATTTGAGCCGAGTTAAATTCTCGGGGTGGTGTATTTTAAGAGGAAATGTTGTCCAAATTTTTATAACATTGAGAACCAAAAAGTTAGGAATTAAGGTACGATATAGTTGTCATGACCCAACCCAGGGCCGTGAATGGTGCCGATAGGGCACCTAGACATACATTTATACCGAATCTCTGTCTACGACCGCTAAGGGATTTCAAAAAAATTTGACAGAGTCTCCTCTATTTTTCTAACTAACCCCACCTGCAAACAGCGAACCCAACAGTACTAGATATAGCCATAAGGACAGATATACAAACAC
>JAOTQJ010102014.1:0-11490 GCA_025642045.1 Solanum sejunctum
TGAGGGAAAGGGAAAAATGGGAAAAAATGAAGAAGAAGATGAGGGTGAAGATGATATATCGGGCGCGTGGCCCTCACGCGCCCGTAAATAAATTTTAATTTAATTATTTTTTTTAAATAATTATTTAAAAATCATTAAAAATAAAAATAAAGCTCGATGATTAATTTGACACCGTGAAGGATAAAAATTGGGTGTCAACATGAATGTCATAAAATGTATGTTTGAAAAAAATATCAAATACTATAAATATAGTGTCATAGTAAAATTGTTAAAATATTTGATAAAAAAATAATTGATCTAATCTCACTAAATAAAGAAATTGATTATAATGTGAAATATCAGGTCAATACTACAAAAATAAATGAAACTAAAAAAAATAACATAAGTTTTAAATTTAAAATTAAAAAATTAACGTAATACTCTATGCCAAATTTCAATATAACATAATACTTTTATTAAATGTCATTTTTTTGTAACAAATATAAGTAATGATTCATAATTTATCAAATTGGTGAAACAACAGGGATAAGATTTTTAGGATCAATATTATTAATGTTTAACTCTCTTCGATCCGACACACATGAATTATATGCATGATATATATAATAGTCAGCATTTATTGCGGTGTAAAGTATTTTGAGTTGTCGTTATTGCAATATCTTATAAGTTTGTTTAAAAATATTTAATCATATAATTTAATTTCTTTAAATATATAATTTAGTTTTATTTAAATAGAAGAATTAAGAAAAATATTTTATTAGATTTCCTTTTTTTGTAACAAATATAACTAATTATTCATAATTTATCAAATAAACATAGCATAAGGAATAAGATTTGTATGATCAATACTATTAGTGTCTGACTCCTTTGATTCAACACATGAATTGTAATAGTCAAATATACGTGCTTTGAACGTGTTTATCGTTTTAATTAGTAAATACATAAAATAAAATATAACATCTACATTATATTATTGGATACAAAATTTTATAGACATTTGTTAGATCAAATGCTAACCTTTTATATGTTGGTGAATGAGTAGTTGACATCTAAGCATAACTGTTACCACTATAATATTTTAGAAACACATATAATATTTACATAAAAAGGGAAGATTTAAATATTAGGACTTTCAATATAGTTTGAAAAGATTTAAGAATTATAATTTTAGTCAATTTTAAGTACCAAATATTAGGAATAGAAAATTTTACTTATTTTTTAGTTATATTGTTTTGACTTTTTTATTTTTATATTAGGAGTATATCAATATGGACACAGTAGTCACGCATGCTAAGAACAGTTATATTAGGAATTGAAAAGGTTTATTGAACCTATCAATTTCTATTTAGAGAAGTGAAATATGATATCAATATCTGTTGAAGATTCTTGGTATTACAAAATAATTATGACTATAAATAAATCCTGAAGATCAAAACATTCTATAAATCTGGCTAAAAAAGAACCCATCGCAGAAGATCAAAATGTTCTATAAATCTGGCAAGAAAAAGAACTCATAACACTACCTCAAACAAAAGTGAAAAAAATATGGAGAGAACTCCTACTAGTGAACCACTACATGGGTCTCCAATCAATCACAATATTTTGTACCAAGAAACTCTCAATAAGCTTAAGGACCTGAAATCTGAGGTCGAGTTGCTAATGTTAAGTATGATAAAGCAGATAGGAGTCGATTGTGTGAAGCAAATGTTAATGGATACTTATTCATTGACAACTCTTTATAGCATTCTTGAGGAGCTAGTTAGTGCTGAAGCAAATGAAAGAGGAAAATCTGTTATTATTTTAAGTAGTGATACTGAGATTGTTGGCTCTGCGTCAAAGGCTTCATCGGTGAATCAAAACAATAACTAGTAGTTTCTATTAAGTTTCTTGTTGATGTTTTGGTATTTTCTATCTTATGGTGATGGATCAAAAGGATAATTAGTAGTTCTCTATTAAGTTTCTTGGTTGATGTTTTGGTATTTTCTATCTTATGGTTTGACCTCAGTCTATCTTATGTTTACTCCTTTTCTATCTAATTAATGAAATTAAAGTTTAATTAGTATCCACTCCATTTGTGCAGTAACTCTATTTTAGAATCCTTAGGCTTTCCCTTTAGGACATCATAAAATGTTCAACACTGTTTTGGTAAAGAAAGCTTCTTTGCAACGTATACAAACCCTAAACTTCATGAACTACTCAAAATCAAATTGAAGTGATTTTTCTCCAAGTGACTTTTCAAAAACTAATGTAATATCCTCATTTTACCATAACTAGTTTTGTTCTTCTAATAAGATAAAATAACTGCAATATTTTAACCTCCGCATTCAACAAAAATGGTGTCGTAAAGTAGCAAAGCTTTTGATAAAAAGCTGATGGTAAATCTCGACCAAGTAGAGAGTGAGTATATTTAGGCTCCGACGTGCAAGAGTACATACAATGTACCTCTATTAAGGTATGAACTATCTTTATATGCTTCAGCTAATGGTCACCTGTGCTGTAATTGTTGACCTTGTACCTTTATTCCTACTCAACTCACTAACAAACCCACATGTTTACATATTTCCTACTCAACTCACTAATAAAATTGATCACCAGAGCCATAACATTGCCAGTTAACTGGAATTGCTCGAAATTTGGAATGTTTATATATACAGAAGGGCCCCATTTAGCCACATTTACGATTGTACTAAACTTGTCATCAAGCACTATAATATCATCACTTTCTTTCGCAACCTCTAATGTCGTTATGCTGAAACAGTGAACACATAAATAAAAATGCAATACGTACCAAGTGCAAATCTAGGTAAAAAAAATCTAACAAATACAAAACTTTTGAATAGCTCAAGCTGGAGCTGAATGGATATCATGTTACAAATGTGTAAGACTTTTGAAGAGAAAGCAAGATGCAAAATGTGTAGCCACACAGTTCCTGGAGCTTTCTTTACCAAAATGTCGAGTAAAGTCGCATAAACAGGAGAAAATATGGTTTGTTGTTAGTCTTCCTCTCTTATCAGTGCAAATGCAAGTAGCTGAAGCCATTTCTCACAAGCATAAAGATGCCTCACCAATGCTTTACAGTCCATTAACTTCAGGATCGATCTCTCTAAGATGAAATTTAAATTCCGTAAAAGAAAACTTTAGAATTCCATTTCCTTTAACTAAAGTTAGATAGAATGCATTGAAGCGTTCGTTTTAATCTCGAATGTCTTACTCGGAAATCAACAAGAGACCAATAACCACTAAATTAAGTAATACGCTAGCAGTAAGGGGTAACAACACAATTCAACCAATTTCCTGGCTTACTTTATGCAAGACCAATAATGATTTCTGAAAATATAACAGTAAATCGATGACATATCTATAGATCACATGGAAAGATCAACCACCACGAGTCTCTCAGTAAGTCAAAGGGAATAACAGCGCTGGGACATTCTGCAGATATCAGTTGTACCATCATATAATCACTTGCATAACATTCAATAACAAAGCTTTAAAAACTGGTCTTCTCTGGAATATTCTCTTATTCGCAAAACTAAATAAAAGAAAATGAGTTTTTTCATCAAACACCTGTTCAGAAAAGAGAGCAGAGACAAAGAAGAACAAAACATAATGCACTTATTGAGTCATGTGTCTTCAAATAGCCCAATGTCAACATTCACACCCCAAAAACATGGTGTCAACCCTGTTTAGCTGCATTCTCTTCCAAAAGAGATTATATAACTCATGAGAATAGTCATACATGTGCGATTCACGTCGAGCAAGTACAATAGCAACAACTCTTACAACTCCATATTTGGCTCAATGTTGAGATCAAACAAGGTCCTTTGTGATAGTGTAGCGTCAGTTTGCTGCGAGCTAAAATCAAGAAACACTATAAGTAACTGAATGCGTTTTTTAAATTATAAATCAATTATAGAAGTAAAAGTATACCTCATTTTCAGGAAGAGAATCATCATGATCTGTTCTTGTACCTCTGCTTAGCCTACTGCATTGATCAATTCTGTTACTGCCTCTGCCACCACGATTACCACTACCCCTGCCACAGCGACTTCTACCACCCCTGCCATCACCCCTAATGCCAGTTCTTCCACCATTACTAGCTCCGAATCCTACGTGCGACTGTGAACTTGAAAAATAATATTCAATTCTTTCTCTGCTTCGAGTTGTATGAGGCCTGCCACGTCAACGAATGTATTGGGGATCTCGTAGAATTGTACCTTCAGTTTGATCTCTGTCATCTAAATCGGGTTCTTCCACAATCATTTCATCAGACCAGTTTTGTGTTAGGTTGTGAAGCCTGATGATTATATCTATGTACTATGCTCAGAAATATGTCCGAGGCACCCCGGAAGGCTCCAGAACTCTCTGGCACTGTAGCAACGGTCAGGGTACTGTAGCAATAGTCAGGGTACTGTAGCTACGGTCAGGGCACGGTAACAACGACTAGAAATGACACTGTATCAACGGCTAGAAATGGCGCTTTAGCAACGACTAGGGCCTTTAGGAAGTTGTATAAATAGGAGGGCCATTTCATTTATTAGGCATCCACAAATCCAACAATCTTGTAAAATATTCCCCAAGTGATCTCCATGTATAAATGTATTCGGTGTACTTGAAAATATCCGAATATCATTAATATATATATATATATATATATAACCCTATCACCGTGGAGTTTACCCATTGGGCATTACCACGAAAGTAATTTTTCTTCTTCTTCTTCGATCTTCAGATCGTAGTTCCTAACAATTGCCGCCCACCGTGGGGCGGGAATCACTATGATCTGGATGTTGGTAACAAACACAAGGGGAAGAAAGGGTCCAAGAGGGTTGAAAAGGTGCCGCTCGGACCATCACCAAGTGAAGCCACAACAACTCACTCACTTTTAGCTGCGGAGTTGAGCGATCATGAACGAGGCGAAGATCGCTCTGACATCCCACTTGGCAAAGGATGGGTTGAGAGGTTGGATACTGCCCGATGAGCAGTAAAGTTCTTAGGCCATCATTTGAACTAGGTCAATGGCAAGTGTCAGACCTTGGAGGAGTTCACCCTTGAGAAGAACGACAATATTTGGAAAAGGTTGGACGATTGCTAGGCGGCGGAGTTTGAGATGAGAGAGACCATCACTTTCTTAGTGTGCCGGCTCATGGAGGCACTTAGCAAGATGGAGGCTATGAGCTCCACCATGAAGACCATGGGCGACCCCATGGAGGCTAGAGTGCAAAGCTGAGGATACTTGAGGAAAGAGTGGCTGGTGGAAGATGCGTCGGGTTTGCTGGATTAGGGGAGGCCAGAATTAAGGCTCCCAAGCCACCTATTTTCAAAGGTGTTCGAGACGCGCAAGAGGTGGAAAATTTTTTATGGCACTTAGAGAATTACTTCAAGTGCAACAAGGTGAGCTGCGATGATATGAAGACCAATGCAACCGTTATGTACCTGAGTGAGATAGCGATGTTGTGGTGGAAGCGAAAGGATTCTGAGATTGGAAGGGGACTCTGCATGATCAGTACGTGGGAGAAGTTCAAGGCGAAGTTCAAGAAGACCTACTACCCCAACAATGTTGTTCTACTTCATGGACGGATTACAGGGTTAGGCCAGAACGAAGGTGGAGCATCAACAGGTTTTCACCTTTGATGAGGCCATCACTCAGGCAGAGGCTTTGATGGACGCTCGATATGATAGGCGAAGCAGAGATCGAGGGGAAGACACGGATGGTGATCATGACCAAGGTGGGGGAAATGGTGGCAAAGGCCGAGGATGGCAGCCACGACCCAAGCATATGACACCAGCAGGCCTGATAACAGGAGGTTCAGAAGAGAAAGCGATGGAGAGGGTAGGGCGCATCCCGAGAAAGCACCCAAGTACTACCTATATGGGGAGCCGCATAGTTAGAGGCATTACCCCAAATTGAAGAGCCTTGGTGCCATACTGCGGAAATTGAAGGAGCAACAGGCACAGAAGGAGATGCACGATTCGAGAGAGATATCAGAGCCCAGGTTCAAAGGGCAAGAGTGATGGACCGATAGGTACAGAGTCACTGGTGTGGCATTAGGACCGAAAAGGTCTGTGGCATTAGGACCAAAGATCTGCAAGGGTGCCTTGTAATGAAAGTCTTCCTTTCATGTGATGGCACAGGCGGCGTGTCCTATTGGGCAATAACGGCAGTACAAGATGGTGGTAGATCTGAAATCGATAATCACTGAAGGGGCCAAAGATTTGCAAAGATGCCTTGTATCAAAAGTCTTCCTGTCATGTGATGGTACAGGAGGCGTGTCTCGTTAGGTAATAATGGTGGTGCAAGATGATTTGGCGGATCAAATGGTGTAACCTAGCGATGTGGAGGTCTGCAGTAATGCCTTGTGTCCAAAATCTTCTTGACAGAAAGATCGGGTGGCATGTCCCGCAGGTTGTTATGGCGGTACAAGATGGTGCCAAATTTGAAATCGATAATCGCTGAAGGAGAGGTCACGAGATTGTGTGGTCTGGGTTTGAGGGGAGGTTTGTTAGGTATACAAACCCATCCCATATTGGTGGAAGAGAGACAAGGTTGATGCTAAGGCTATGAAGTGCTACTTCATAGGCTACAGTTCTGATATGTTTGGTTATAGGTTTTGGGATGATAAAAATAAAAAAATCCTAAGGCATTATGACGTGACATTTGATGAGAACGTCTTATACAAGGACAAGAATATGTCGGGTTCAGAGAATGCAAAGCAAGTGGGAGTTGAAGTTGAGTTGCAGAGGAGTTCGTCTAACAATATTACCACTAAAACTCAAAAAACTCTAGAAACAATTGCTGAAGAACCTGAGATGGAACAAGTAACACCAGATCAGACGTTGAGGAGATCATTCAGAACCATCAGGGAACCAGATAGGTATTCACCTTCATTACATTATCTGTTGCTGATTGATGAAGGAGAACTAGAGTCTTTTGATGAGGCCTTACAGGTGGAGGATTCAATCAAGTGGGAGCAAGCCATGGATAATGAGATGAGTTCAATTGAGAAAGGTGTTTTCCAGATTCCGGATGAATGATGCTAAACCTAAGACTACTCCTTTGGCAAACCATTTAAAATTGTCAAAAGAGCAGTGACCAAAGATAACTGAGGAGCGTGAGCACATGACACATGTTCATATGCTTCTGCAGTTGGGAGCTTGATATATGCTATAGTCTGTACTAGACCTGATATAGCACATGCAGTGGGAGTTGTTAGCAGGTTCATGGCAAATCCAGAGGAAGAGGATTGGAAAGCTGTGAAGTGGCTTCTGAGATACTTAAAAGGTATATCCAGTACTTCACTTTGTTATGGTAATGGCAAGATAATCCTACAGGGTTTTGTGGATGCTGATCTGAGAGGAGATATGGATTCGAGCAAGAGCACATCAGTGTACATCTACACTATAGATGAAATGACAGTTAGTTGGATGTCTAAGCTTCAAAAGTATATTGCCCTTTCGTCGACTGAGGCTGAGTACATAGCAATAGCTGAAGATGGGAAAGAAATGATATGGCTGGTGGATTATTTGGAAGAATTAGGCAGGAAGCAGTGCGAGAAAATTCTTTATACAAATAGTCAGAGTGCCATACAGTTGGTGAAAAATCCAGTATATCATTCGAAGATGAAGCACATCCGAAGACGGTACCATTCACTCAGAGGTCAGTGGAAGATAGCGACATGTGTTTGGAGAAGATAGTAGGTGCAAAGAATCTAGCAGACATATTGACCAAGTGTGCTTGTGTTGAAAAACTGAGGTTGTTCAAAACCTTGGTTGGTCTTCTGTAGGTTGTACAAAAGAAAGTGTTGCGATTGAGTGAAAATATTGATGATAGAGGAAATTTTTTTTAGAATACATTTATTGTTTTAGAGTCTGAGTAGATCAGTCTCCAAGTGGGAGAATTGTTACGTTGTGGAGCCTAATGATTATATCTATGTACTATGCTCAGAAATATGTTTGACGCACCCCAGAAGGCTCCAGAACTCTCTGGCACTGTAGCAACGGTCAGGGCACTATTGTAACGGCTAGAAATGGCACTGTAGCAACGACTAGAAATGGCACTATAGCAACTGCTAGGGGTCTTAGGAAGTTGTATAAATAGGAGGGCCATTTCATTTGTTAGGCATCCACAAATCCAACAATCTTGTAGAACATTTCCCAAGTGACCTCCGTGTATAAATGTATTTAGTGTAATTGAAAATATCCAGATATCATTAATATATATATATATATATATATAAACCTATCGCCGTGGAATTTACCCATTGGGCGTTACCACAAAAGTAATTTTTCTTCTTCTTCTTAGATCTTTAGATCGTATTTCCTAACATTTTGAAGATCACACATAATTCTCTTCAAGTTATATTTAATATATTGAACTTGCACATTGTTGCCCAATGCTAAATCATAAGCCCAATTGAAACACACCAGCATGTCCCTTTGTGTCTTGTACTCAAGAGTCATATTTGGGCACCCTCTTAGAAATAATCGATTCAAATGGGGTCGAATAACATCTCTTCTCCACCTAGTCAATATATACCTTTCATCAATTTTTTCAATCTTTTTATGTGCCAAAATCTTGAGTATATGACAACAAAGTATACCTCTAGACTCAAACCATTTGCAACTACAGTTAAAATAATCACCGGTAGGACTATATTCAACTGTGCACTCAACTGGATTTCCACTATGCATAACTGATGAATCAATAATTATGAATTTCTCAACTCTAGGGATAGCTTCATGATCGGCTGGGGTGCTGACTTCACAATGATATAATTTCCTTAATTGTGTCTTGAAAAATTCATATACTGTGCGAGTGTAACACTGAATTATCTGTTCCTCCCACTTGAACAATGACTCACTTACAATATTGAATCCTTTTGACCTGTATTCTGCTTCCAACTCTTTCTTATGCTTATCTCTTATAGCTAACTCGTATTGGTGCACAAATAGCTTTAAGGTGCTTTGACGGGAAATGAATTCATCAAAAAATGCATGCATCCCCTCACTTCTTTGAGTAGATATCATACCAACCCAAAAGAACACATCAAGGTACGCAGGAACCCATTTCTCTTTCTCACTGTAAAGCTTGATAAACCAGTCCTTTGTTTGCAGATCATACTTTGTAAAATATTCCGTCCATGGAATCTCAAAGTTTTCAACAGTAATACTATCAAGGATCATGGACTTGGATTCTCCATGTGCTACTTTAGAATTAGGAACCCCACTTAAGTAAAGAGGCAACTTTGAGAATATGTGTCAAATACAATACCTATGTACAGTATGTGGCATCACTTCCACAATGGTTGACTTAATGCTTGGACACTGATTAGTTATGATAACATTTGGATGAATGTTTCCCATGGCCTCAAGCCAAGTTCTAAAAACCAATTTGTAATTGACAATATCTTCGTGAGATATGAAAGCACATCCTAGTAGTATTGATGGGCTATGGTGATTTATGCCAACAAATGAAGCACATGGCATATTGTAGCGATTCACAAGACACGTCATATCAAAGCATATCACATCATGAAAGTGCTCATAAGATGCCATACAATGTGAATGCATCCATACCACATTTTGCAATTGTCCTCTATTATCAACATTTATTGAATAGAAAAACTCTCTTTCCTTTACCTGTTGGAAACAAGAGGCTATATATTAGAGAAAAGCTTATATAGGTGGAAAGTATATTGAGAAGAGTGGAGAGAACCTATATTATATTGATCTTGAACTTTTTTACTTGATTTCAAATGAGGGGAGAACACCCCTATTTATACTAGTACAAGGAATGTTCTAGAATTTAACTTCACTAACTAGTATCTGGATAGTTCTTCCCTAGATATTATCATGAACATTTCTAAACTAGAGATTTTACAAGATATTTCTAGACACTTTGACCCTAGTACTCATTACAAGATACTTCTAGATAATAGACTATTTATTGGACCAACACTTGCAAGTCCAATATAAAAAACTAAAGCCCAAATCAAGTTTAGTTTTCAACAGCCCCCCTTAAACTTGATTTGGTCTTTCCGAGCATATCATGCAATCTCTGAAATGTTTTGTGCTTTAGAGGCTTTGTGAAGATGTCCACAACTTGATTAAATGTCTTCGTATACTTTAACTGCACTTTCTTATTTGTAATGCATTTCCTAATGTAATGATATCTCATATCAATGTGCTTACTTTGATCATGGAAGATTGGATTTCTTGCAAGAGCAATCGCGGACTTGTTGTCCACATGTATCTCTGTTACCTCCTTTTGTGAGAACTTAAGCTCATCTAGGATTTTCCTTAGACATATAGCATGATAGGCATATGCTGTAACTGCTATGTACTTTACTTCACAAGTTGATAAAGTTACAATGGGTTTCTTCTTTGAACTCCATGTAAACGTTATATCTCCCATGTAGAAAACGAACCCACTTGTACTCTTATGGTCATCAATATCTCTGCCCCAATTGCTTTGATGTAGCGAAGAATTCGCTTGGCTGCCTTCATGTGGTTTATGGTTGGAGACTCCATATATCGACTCAGCAAACTAACTCCATAGAGAATATCAGGCCTCGTGCAAGTTAGATACCTCAAACTCCCAACCAAGCTCTTGTATTATGTGGGATCTACTAAGTATCCTTCATCATTTTTTGATAGTTTAATGTTGCAATCCATCGGTGTTTCATCGGCTTGCAATCACTCATCTTGAACTTCTTGAGCATATCCTTCGCATAACTTTCTTAGGATATGAATATTTCATCCTTTGTTTGTTTTCACCTCGATCCCAAGATAGTATGACATGAGCCCAATGTCTGTTATCTCAAATTCTCGAACCATGGCTTTCTTGAACTCCTCGAACATTACTGGATTGCTATCTGTGAATATCAGGTCATCCACGTACAGGCATACGAGCATCACATCTCCATCTTTGCTTACTTTGGTGTAGAGGGCATGCTCATGGGGAAATTTTGTAAAGTCGTTCTTCTGAAAGTACTTGTCTATTCGGCTATTCCATGCTCGCGGTGCTTGCTTTAAGCCTTATAAGGCCTTCTTCAATTTCAGCACCTTATTCTCTTGGCCTTTCACGATGTATCCCAAAGGTTGTTCGACGTACACTTCTTTCTCAAGGTGACCATTTAGGAAGGTGAACTTAACATCCATTTGATAGATCTTTCAATTATTTTGAGCCACAAATGAGATTATCAGCCTTATAGTTTCTAGAATGGCGATAGGAGCAAATACCTCATCGTAGTCTATGTCGGCTCTTTGGCTATATCCCTTTGCCACCAGGCTTGCCTTGTATCTTTATACTTCACCTTTGGAACTCTTCTTGGCCTTGTACTTCCACTTTACGCCAATAGCTTTGTATCCTTTTGGTAGAGTACCGAGCTCCCACGTATCATTCTTCTTGATGGCTCTAATCTTTTCATCCATGGCATGTCTCCACTTCTCGCTTTGTGCCGCATCCTCATAGCTTATAGGCTCACAATT
>JAOTQJ010102035.1:0-11490 GCA_025642045.1 Solanum sejunctum
AAACTAAAGCAATAAAAAATAAATTATAATTATAAATAAAATATAAAAAAAATATAATTTTATGGATAAAATAATATGA
Organism: Solanum sejunctum; assembly: GCA_025642045.1. NCBI lineage: Eukaryota > Viridiplantae > Streptophyta > Magnoliopsida > Solanales > Solanaceae > Solanum > Solanum sejunctum. The sequence continues at coordinate 80 of JAOTQJ010102035.1, forward strand.
ATATAAATTTATTTGTTTGTAAGATTTTTCTCTTTGGATTTTTCTCTCTGATTTTCGAAGAATTTTAGTAGCGTATATCTTCAATATAGGACGAATTGAATTTTCTTGAGATTTATTTGACCTCCGTAAAAATATTTTGTGTATCTTCTTGAACTATCTAGTTATCAAGAAAAGCCTGGCCATGCACACCTTGATTGCTTCATTAGTATTTCATGAATTTATGAAATTTTAAATTGCGTATTTAAGAGAATATATTACCTTTTATATAGATATGAATCGGGTTCAAGATAGAAAAATCTTTAAAAGTTCAATGAATCCAAAGTGAAACCAAATTTATCTTGCAAAAACTCACAAAATTATTTAGAGGTCTACTGAATTTAAGGTAAAAAAGTCTCCAAGAATCATAATTAAAATTGAACTTTTCTGGTAGAATCTCACGAAATAGATAATACTTGATGAAGGAAATCTTCGTTGTCACTGGGGAAACTCATTTCGAAATTTGATCAAAGTAAGCTTGAGAATATTAATGGGGATAAAGATTGATATTTCAAATTTTAAGGATATACTCCCTCAGTTCAATTTAATTTTGGCCTTATTGACTTGGCACAAGATTAAGAAATAGTAAATGATGGCACAAAATTACTCTTTGAATATAATAAATATGATGTTTTGAAAAATGATTATAATTAATGATAAGGATAAATTAGGAATAAGTGTAAAATTGTTTCTTAATTTTATAAAATAAACAAGTATTAAAGTTTTATATTTTGTAAGAGTAAATTAGGAATAAGTGTAACTTCACAAAAAACAATAATAGAAAGTATAATTTAAATTTTATCTTTAAATATTTTATATATATATATTATCTTAAAAATTTAATTAATATGACATAGTGAGTAATAAACTTCGCCCCCTAATGCATTCTTTTGACTGTGTTTTTGACAAGTAAATAAATTGTACGGTAATTAATTAATTAATGCATTGGTACAGAAGAATTGGAAATGAACCTGACAGGTGGTATCCAATTAAATTCTTTAGTTGACTAATGACTTATAAATGTTTACGTGCATGAGTCAACAAGCCCAGCCAGCTTTAATTTGAACCATGATGGCCAAGGCTAAGAAGCGAACAACATGGATTTTGCTTTGAAACTAAGCTTTCTACTTTAAATATATTTTCTTTTTTTGACTTTTGATGAGGTCAGTGGAAACATATTTTCTTGAAAAATGTTTTTGTGAATCTTTTTTATGAGAATATCTAATTAGTTAAATTAATTAATTATCTAAATTTTCAATTTATTAGTGATCATGATAATTCAGTTTTCACTCTATAATTCCTTCCTCTTATCTCATTGGAGGAAAAAACCTTGATATTTTTATTTATAAATACGTTTGATGATTTAGATAAATATTATGAAAGATAGGGATGGAAATTTAGGGTTATAGGTGTATTAAAAGAAATACGGAGAAATTCAATGCTTTAAGGTGTGAAAGATCACTATCTTTCAAAAGTAACTGCCTATATATAATTTTAAGGATTAACAAGCAATGCTATATCAGGATACAACAAAGCTTGAAACAAATTATGTAATTGAAAATGCTACAAGAGGGAACTCATCGTATTTATAGAGTATGTTAGGAAGTTTTTTTAGAAGAATCACTCCGTTTCTAAACAGACACAACCTTTCTATTTAATTAAATTTTAAATATATAAATTGATTAAAATAAATGCTTTTGCTCAATTATTTGGACTAAATGAGTTTGGTCTTAAATAGACACAAAAAGACCCATCTCCCATCAATGTGAGAATCGTTTCCTTATTACAAACTATTCAACAAGATTTACGAGTGAAAATGAGATGTACAAAAGGGTAGGAGGATATGAAATACCATTTATACAATTAACTACTTTTGAAAAGTTATTTCTTATTTTTAACTTTTCACAAAAAAATATATTCAAAAATTTTGATTACAAACATGCATGAAATAATTGAAAAAATATGGACTTTGTTCTTTTGAACTTCTTTTTTTAAGATTCGGTTGATGATGCAAAGTAACTTTACTTGTTCGGGTCACTCAATACGACATTATAATAACTTTTTTTGGTTTATTTTTACTTATTTATTATATTATTTGGGGATGTCCTTGTTCACATTATGAAATCAAGAGATAATTTATATTTACTTCCTAATTTCTCCTTATAATTAATTATAGTCATTTATCTATCACATTTTTTCAAAATATTATATTTATTATATTCAAAGGATGATTTGATAAAATTATTCTGTCATTTACTACTTCTTAATCCTTGTGCCAAATTAATAAGAGCCAAATAAAGTTAGACAAGAAGAGTAATAAGAGTATTTACAAGTCAAAAGTTTTTATTGTTACAATCTTTTTATTTTTTAAGTTATTAATGGTGTAGTGTAATCATTTTGTTTTATTTTTAAATCTATAAAGTTACGTTTATTTAGAAATTAATGCTTGATTCATATTCACACTTAGGGTGGGCGTTCGATCGATTTAATTTGATTTATAAATTTTGATTCAATCTTTTAATTTTTAATTTAGTGAAAATATTAACTCAAATTAAACTAAAATAAATTTAATTTAGTTTGATTTTTATGATTTTGGTTTGATTTATTTTGATTTGATTTTCAGTTCGTAAGATTAATTGAATAAATTCAAAGTTCAAAATTTTTAAAAATATATAAGTTTATCATATGAATTTGATGGAAATCATTTTGACTTCTAATTATTATTTTCTGGTTGCTTAATTTCACATTTAGACATAGAGAATAGGACACAAATTTTTCACGAATATTTCTCTTTGAAATGACGTTTGGAAAAGGAGAAATTACAATAATATACAATATAGACAAAAATATTACAGTCCATGTTAACTTTTAAAAATATTTACATGATGATTTTTTTTACATGGATGTCATTTTTATTTTTAAGACGTTTTGTTATTATATTATGATTTTTTTATTTTTTATATAACACGTTGATAGTTTTTTTTATGGGAAACGTGTAGTAGTAATAATGGGACTCAACTTTTTATTATGATATTTTTTATTTTTTATATGATACGTTGATGATTTTTTTTATGAGAAACGTGTATTAGTAATAAAGGGACTCAATTTTTTACTCTTTCTATACACCGTCATTATTATTACAGACTTAGAAAAGACAAGTCACTAATATTTTTCTCTAAGTCGGCTGATTTCATTTTTTCAAAGCTCCTTTCAAATTCTTTCCAACTCCTTTCATATTCCTTCAAAACTCCTTTTTTTCATTGTTCAAAAAATATTTTCAGCCTTTTCAAAACTGAACCGTAGAGTTTGTTAGGAATTCTTTGAGTTTTCATCAGTATTTTTTTTGAAATGAGTGAAAAAATTCTCGTTTGAAGAAGCCTCCATTTAAATTCTGAACCCATATTGTTCGATAGAACACTGCATTGTTTAAGACTTAATTTTAACATACTAACTCATTCTCTAGTTAGTGGAAAGCCAAATGAGGAAGTCGATTTGAATGTTAATGTTCTTGATTTTACACAAAAAAGGAATTCGATCGATAGTGCTTCAAATACAAAAAGGAAAGCAAAAGTTGATCTATCTTATGATAGCGACTTTGAAGATGAAATGTTATTTTAAAAAGATATTATTTGAATTTACAATCAAAAAGCGAGATTGTTAAGTCAAAGGTATAACATTTTTTGAGATTATTTTATTTTTTACCTTTAAATATTAAGATTTAACACAAAGGTTAACATGTAATTTTTTTTCTTAGCATCGTGTTGTTGATTCTGCTAAATCTAACAATTGTCAACCTGTCAAAGCTCAGAAGCCAAGGCAAAAAAATGAAGAAAGTCATAAAAGTATGTAATATAACCTTTTCTTTTTTTTTATTTTACCAATACTGTATTATTTATTTTTTATTCTTTTTTTGCTAAAAATCTGTGTTGTATGAAGTTGTTCTACATGCAATTTCTTTTTAAAGTATTTTATTTGCTTTACTTTGTTACGTTAAAGACATATACAAAGTAATGTCATGATTTTTTCTGATTATTTGCATGAATGTTATTTTTAAAAAAAGATATTTTCTTTTTATTTTACCAACATTATATTGTTTGGTTTTGATTTTTTTAGGTATAACATATGCTATAAAGTTGTCATGCTGTTGAATTTTTTTTTTTTTTTGATTTATGTGTTTTGTTTATAAGATATGTTATAAAGTTTGTCATCTTTCTAGTATAATTTATCCTTCCAGGTATTACACATATTACTAACATAAGTCATTTATTAGTCTATTAGCTGGTTTAGTAAAGGTATAAAGTTGTTATCTTGTTGTTAAACTTTTTTTTGATTTAAATGTTTTATTTATAACATACGTTAGTTGGTCATTTCATTAGTATTCATTTTTTTTGTTTCTGTTTTGCACATATTTTGTATATATTTTTACGTATAACACAAGTCATTTTATTAGTTAATTAGTTGGTTTAATATTTTATAAATAAATAATTATTTAATTAATTTATATCATGTCATGGGGTGAACTGCTCTGTGTTTTGGTACTATACCTGGTAAATGTTTGATACTACGTGTTCAAAACTTATATTAAAATTTTTTTCTATTTTTTTAATATTTTTTTATATAAGCAATCATGCACTTATTTTTATCTAGGTGTTGCAGTATGATTTTTAAGTGATTATATATTTGGTTGTTTATGTATTTGTTTTTGAATCAGGACCAAAGCTAACAACCTAGATGGCTTAATTATATAAAATTTGACGCTTTTGACCTCATTAAAAAGAGATTGAAAAAAATGGACATGCTTGACATGTTCAAACAGTCATCATACGGGTACCTGCTTGAATTACTCGTTTTGAGTGTTCAACTCCAACTCATACGACACTTGGTGTATTTGAGGTATCCAACGATAGTAAAGAGAGCTTCAAATTTTATTTGAATGGTTCTACATTAGAATTTGGTATTGCTGAGTTTAAGTCTGTAACTGGATTCAAATGTGGTACATTGGACGATTTCTTCCATGAGTTTGTTGGCCCATCAAAACTGATGTGAAAGTATTTTTTAAATATTAAGAATAGAGGTGTGCCAAAACATGATTTCATTCGTTTATTTGAAGATGAAAAAGAAATTGAGTGAGATGATGTATTCAATATGTGTATCTTTTATTTATACTTTCATTCCCCTGTCAAAATTATTTTGTTCTTGAAGATTATTTTTTACTGGTAGAGTCGGGGAAGTACGTTAATTATCCATGAAGCTATTGTCGTTCACCGATTTTAGGGATTGGATACATAAACAAATTATTGGGGGACAAGAGAGGGTATTGTTACTTGGTTTTACTTTGGCTCTTCAAATCTGATTTTATGAATGTTGTAACCAAGTTGACAGGACGGTTACAGTTTGTAAATGTCATCGAACCCCGCGTATGTCCAATTAAGATATACTAGATAGAAAAAATTATTATAATCACTTTAAAAGATGGATGTCTTGGACTATTGGTAACCAGGTAATGTTTATATTTATGACGTTCTAATTTCGCTATATTTAATTCTATATTTTCTTATTATGTCGTCGTTATTTTTAGTACAAGTTCAAAAATATGATATTCACTGTCGAGGAACAGTCAGTGATTCGGGCTGAGGAGATGCCCATGCGTAATACTGATGATGTCTGTACAGATCAGCAGCAGCCCCATCCTAGGGTGGATGCTGGTTCTTTCACACCCTCACAGGATCGTGACATGCCTAATCAGGTTGGATTGGACCTTGCGTTGGATAAAAGTCATACATCTAACAAGTTTGAATCTAACGTTTTTGAACGCATAGAGAGACTTGAAAAAGAGGTTTCTTTGGTATGATATCTATTTTTTGTTCATAATGAGTATGAAGTGTCCACTTTATATGTTTTTTTTTTTAAATTTTGTCGATTTGATTTTAGGTTCATCAGCACTTATTAACATTGGAGTCTTTATAAAAAGATCAATATCATGCACTTAAAAAATTTGTGGAGGAGTCATTCAAAAAGCTTATGTCTGATAGAAGGACTAACCCAGATGGTCAACCAAATATTGCATCTATTTGAACTAAATCTTTTCTCAATGTTATACTTTTTTTTCACATTTATGATATCATGTAGACTTTTCCCCATAAATGTCATGCAGTCAACAAAGTCAAACAAAAACTTCAACAAAAATCAAAACATAATAAATTAAGTTATTTAATACTACTACACGTTCAAACTAACTATATACTAAGTAAACCACCAAAAATAATTTTGTGTTGCTTTATATGGGGAAAAAATAATTTACAACAACAACAAACCTATGGTATCCTATTTGCCATCATGCTTAACCAAAATAGAGACAAGATTCATAAAATAAAATCTAACCAAATGAAAATTGAATTAATATATATTGTTTGATACTTTTTTCTCCTTTCTTAAAGAAGCTTTCTAATGAAGATTTTGTCCATAAGCATTAAATGACCAATACATATAGGAAATGTACTTTTTCCGCTTCTATTTTGACTTCATTTTTATTTTTATATTTATCACTCATTGGACAATACTCAATGTATTACAAGAAATTATCCAAACAAAATTTTATAATTATTAGTAACATTTAATGAAGGGAAATATGCATTACATATGCACTCTTCCATCATTTTTTTCTCCACGAAAATAGTAGGATTGACAATAATATTTCTTTAATTATTACTAGCATTAAATGTAGAAAGAGAAAATATGTTACATATATTGTTCATCCGCTATTTTTATTGTTAAATTCTAAGAAACAAACCCAATGTAATAACGGAAGCATTTAATGCAACTAGAGGATATCTATTACATCAATTTTTACACACGTTTTTCTATTTTTATTTATTTATTTATTTATTTTGTATTTGTATAATATTATAAATAAAAATGTTATTTTTTGGTAATTTTTTTTGACATTTTAAGGTAATATATTCTATTTTTTTGGCATAGTATGATTTTTTGCCCTTTGAAAAAATATTTTAAAATAGAGATTACCTTTCAATTTGAGAATTATGATAGAATTAAGATTTCATTATTGATTATTTTGGGTTGGGTGAATTCTAATATTTAGAATTGAAAGATTAGGCTACAGTATTTAAATATGAATTGGACCGTATACTGTTGGACTTTTGGACAATTGGGTTAGGATGATTGTTAATGAAATATAAATTATAACGATATAAAATAAATTTAATTTTTCGATTAAATCGAATTAAACCGATATAAAACAAATTTGATTTTTCAATTTTCAATTTAATAAAAATATTAATCCAAACCAAACTAAAATAAATTTGATTTAGTTCAATTTTTACAATTTTAATTTTGAAAAAATTAGTTCAATTAATTTTTTCGATTTAAATCAAATTATGTCCAACTCTATTCACACTGATATGTTTGATCAGTTGACTTTGCACGAATGTTTGTCACTCTTTTACGTCTTTTATGTTACAATAGTCAAGGCACTTATATTTTTGGGTGAAAATCATTTTCAACCCTCCATCCTGTTTTACTAGAAAAAGAAAATCAATTTTGAACGATCATTAATTTGGTAAAAATCATCTTCACTTCTTAACTTTACTTTAAAAATCAAAAGAAAAATCACACTTGTACTCTAAAAAAGAAAAGCATTTACTTTTAAACACCCCATTACTTTTGAACCCTCTTTTTATTTTAAAGTGCCAAAGATTTACTTTACAATTTATGATGTCAACGTCCCACCATATATGACATAGATATGGTGTTAATTTATTGATGAGGTATCAGAAAGTGTATTAATAAGATATCGATATATCGATGAAGTATCATAGACGATATCAATATATTGATGAAGTATTACAGATGATATCAATAGGGTATCTATATACAGATACGTACAGTATCATGGAGAATTGAACTCAGTCTTATATGATATCGATTTGGTATCATTATACGGGTGAAATATTATAAAATATATTTTCTACTAATTTAGAGTTTAATAAATAAATTTGTGACTTTAATAATTTTCTCTTAATTATTTCTTAAAAAAAGAGACAAATCTTATATGATATCAGTAAGATATCAATATATTGATAAAATATATGGTATCAATATGTCGATAGAGTACCACAAAGGATTAATTCATAATAGCGATGCTGATGTCATGCACAAAATAAGAAAAGAAAAAAATAAAGTAAGAGGGTAAATAATTTAGGTCATTAATCCATTAACGATAACTAGTTTGATTGGGTCTGATTTGAGTAGATAATTTCACACTTTGGTCTAGTTTGTATAGTTTTCTCAAAATCAAATTCCCTCGATTAATATTTTTTACTTTTTTGTTCAAAAGATAATGTTTATACTTTTATAAAAAAATTTGTTACCTGAATTCCATTAAAATAAAAATATCACAATTTTTAAAGAAGTGATAAAAATTGATAATATGAAAAATAATAAATTAGGATAAAAAAGAATTTAATTGTTGTTCAAATTTAAAGAAGAAGTTTGATTCTAAAAGCTAAGTTGAGGAGTGAAAACCCATATACTTTTATGTGATAAAGACTTCATCTTTGAAGAGTTCAAATAATATTTGTCTATTGGGTAAATAATTTTATATTGTTATATTACCGTTAATCTATAAAAACAAATAATTCACTTTCGTTCATGTAGTGTTATACAAATCCTTTTTTTTTAAAAAAAAAAAACTATGAATGTCATTTCATGTCAAGTACTATTGACCAAATTCTTCTTCTTATTATTACTATATAGTCTAATCAAATTATTCTAACAACAATTCATGATGGAGCACGTTATGTTGATGTTTCAGGTTGGGCAGCCAAATTTCTGCGGCACACGTTGAAATTATACTAATTAAATATATTTTGTCGACTTAAACACTTTTACAAAGTTAGACAAATGAGATTAATGACATACCTAATTATTTTATGATCAATTAGGTTACGACTTACGATATACGTATCATAAAGGTATGATTTAGATGTGCGTGATTTGTAAGGTTATTAACAAATTAAGTATTTCAATAAATCACCAAACTCGAAATTCTATCTTATAATAGTAGAGTATACGTGAAATATGTGCCAATATCTTATTAAATCACACCCCATGTGTGTTTCTTAATTCTTCCTTCGACCTCTTTAATATTATTTTTCTCATGTTATTATAAAATTCAAGGTATCTAATCCAATGTACATGTATATATATAAGTTTAGTGTATGTATTTTGTACATATTGCATTAATTTAAAAATTATATGTAATTAGTATTCTTTATTATTAAAATAAATATAATATTTACATAAATAAAATTCAATGAATACTAGTGATGTGATGCAATAGTTTAATATTTTCAGCGTAATTTTAATAGTTCTTTTTCATTTTAAAATTAGGTATATTACATATTTTATTAACAAAGTATTTGATGATCTAAATTTTAGTTAATTTTAAAGTCTTAAATATTAAAGAAAATAACAGTGACATTTTTCCTTCCCTTCCCTTTTCTTTATAGCCTAGACAATTATTTATATAGAATAGTCATAAATTAGGATTGAATTCTACATATAAAAGAATTTTAATTCAAAAGTGAATCTTGAAATTAAATAAAAAAATAATAATAATAATAATAAATTAAGAAAAATAATAAAAAGATGATTTTATCTAAATAGTGTATTTTAATGAAGGGCAAAACTCAAAAGTTCAAACAATATTTTTAAAAATTTTCGTACTTTTAATATATTATAGATTAAAAATATTATTAAAAATATTTTAATGATCGTAATGTTGAGATTATCTTTATCGGATTCTCCTTCTTAAGTAACTTAGGGAGTAAATAAAATATAGTTGAATAATGTTATTATATATATATATACAAAGAGAGAGTTAATATTTTAATTTAATGTATTATGAATTTTAGAATGATGATTTTCAAATCATTAACTAGGTTCTAATTAACTTAATATTGTATATATTCAATGAATTTTCAATTATGCAATATTATTTGGATAAAATTTACTGGGGTCAATTAAACTCGTTTTTGAAGTTCTACCTCCATCCCTAAGTACATGCATATTTATTTGCATGTGTTGCTATTGGCCTTCTGATCCTACATGTGAGACTATATTATGTATTTATATTATTGCTGTTATAGCTATGACATAGTTGTTAATTAAATAATATTGTGTATCAATTCATCAATTTAAATTTTGAATCTGTCTTTATCTTCACGTTGCAACATTAAGATCACCTAGTAGAATCAATGAAATAAAACCTATAGCATCGAATGAGTATAAACACAACTAGGAAATGTAGAAAAATGGTGTTCAAAGTCCTCATGTAAAAGACAATAAATTTCTGAAAGGTAGACTAGTAGTATGAACGTGTACATGTTGGAAATTAATTAAGCCATCTAGTCAAAAAGCATGCAAATGTAATATTCTTCACGTAAGTAATTACTTGCATTGACTTTTGTGATGTAGAACATAAAAACTCTAGGAGTATCAATTAATTCTACAAAATAATACAAAAAAATTCTCAAATATTTGCAGAAAGAATTCAGAAGAAGAATTAACACAATTTTAGAGATTTGTAGATAAACATCTCTTTGTAGATTTTCAAAGTCCTTTTCTACCAACTACTTGACTATATATACTTAAATATTTGTCATAGTGGATGAAATCCTTGTGAGATATTCGAATTTCAACTACCTTTTCTTAATTAACGTTAGTTAATTAAATAATTTATAGTTAAATAAGCAAGCTAATTCCGGCGTAGAGCTTAATCTGCTCAAAAGTATATGTTACAAAAATGGTTTTATAAATTTGTAAAATTCGTTGCATCAAGCGTTTGATTTACTATGTGTCACTTTTTGATTTGACACAATGAATAAAAAAAGGAGGAATATTTTTGAAATTTATGGTCAAAATAATTCTTGAATCTTTATATAGCTGAAAATCATTTTATTAAAGATGAAAAAGAATTTTTCAATATTAAATTAGTTTTAAAAAGGTGACCTTTTTCTTCTACGATTGACTAAAAGAAAAAAATATCATATTAAGTGGTTAAAAAAATATTATTTTAATCATTTTTCGTATCATAATAGGTAATTTTATAGCAAAATGGTCAACTACATATATAAAACATCACCTCAGGGTGGAGAATAATTTCACTTGAGATGGAGTTTTTGCAATGACATTTGATCCAAAAGAAATGCTTGATTAGCAATATAATTTTACTTTTTTTTAAAAAAAATGATTTTGATTTCAAATGTAAATGGTTTACACGTGTTAGACCCCATAATTAACTAAATGGAGGTTAATTGCTCATTCGGGAAAATTGTTGAGATTGAGGTGTATTATAA
>JAOTQJ010102067.1:0-11487 GCA_025642045.1 Solanum sejunctum
TCCCTTTTATATAGACAAAATATATATATATATATATATATATATATATATATATATATATATATATATACACACACACACACACACACACAAGTGTACTGCCAACTCAGCATGCCACGAGAAGTCATGAGGTGCAGCCACGCCACCTCCCCATGTGTAACGACCTATAAGTTTGAAGTTGAGACTAAGGGAAAAAGTTGATATTTGGTCACTAGATTGAAACCACGAGACCTAAGTATGGGTTTCTATTTGGCTCACAGATCATATAAAGACCTCTGGATTGGGTCTTATGAATATTCAAGTTTGGAAAGGAAATACAAAAAGGATTACAGGTCGTGAAATGTTTTACGGGTTATTTTACGTAGTCGTAAATAGGATCCTAGAGATTGGAATTTTTGTTAAGTATGTAAGAGAACTACAATAGGTTTTCATGGCTTGTGATCCATTCTACTGGTTGTAAGATGGTCCACGATTTTGGGGCCAAAAATAATGTTTTTCGATCTTTGCTTATGAACAACATTATAGGTCGTGCTCTTTTATACGGCTCATAAACTGGGCTCTTGTGGTTTGGACTATCAAATTCATTAATATCTTCAACCTTTCCTATTCCCTTAAACCCTTAACAACTTTTTCTAGCCCCTCTATGACCCCTGTGCAATTCCAAGTCCCTCTCCCATCAAGTCAAGTGCAAATGATTCCACTCACCTAACTTCTAGCACAAGTTCATATATGTGTCTACTTTAATGATCACATCTCTAATCACACAATGAATTAGATGTTGGATCAACCATATGAAATCTCTTTTAATTATCTTTCCAAGCCATTAATTACAGCTCATTTAGAGTTCAGATCAAAAAAGTTACGACTATTTTAGTGAAGCACTGTGTCATGACCCAGACCTAGGGTCTAGGAGTGACACGGTGAATGAAAACCTAAAGTTCCCCAAATAAGCATCAAAGTATTCGAACTGGCATTATCAGTTCGGAAGTACATTCAAATAGTAAACACATAATTCTAAGGGATGGGTAACTAGGACTCACACTATGGGGATCTCATAGGGAAAGGGTATAACACGAACCATGTGGTCTCCTTTGAGGTGACAATTGGTCTAAATCTTGCCAAAAATGATATTTTCAAGCTCTATGAAGTCGTACAATGTTCAGATCATTACATCATCTCCCCCTTGGGAACATTCGTCCCAAATATGCAAGAACAAGGCTTGGAAGACTTGACTCGAAACATGAAACTTCCAAACACATGGCACAATGCTTAGTTCACCATCTGAAAATCAAAAGGTCATTAAAACTCACACCAAAACATATTTAAATCATTCAAAACTTCTTAAAAGTCATACTCGTGCACATGTATGCATGTCATGTCATGTAACTCAAGAGTGAAAGGATTAGGACCACTTATAAGAGAAAGAACCTAATACCTTAGGCTTGAGTAGATTGAAAAATATGGGGACACCACTTCATCATGTCCAACTCCGCCTCCCATGTAGCACTCTCCACGTGTTGATTTCTCCAAAGTACCTTTATTGATGCTACATTCTTGTTACGAAGTTGTTTCACTTGTCTATCCAAAATTTCCACTGGAACCTCCTCATAAGACAAGTTCTACTTGACCTCAACACATTCCAAAGGAACAATAGTGCTAGGATTACCAACCATCTTTCTCAACATAGAGACGTGGAAGATTGGGTGGATAGAGCTCAAATTCGATGACAACTCCAACCTATAAGCCACATTCCTAATCCGCTCAATAACCTCATAAGGGCTTACTATCGGGGACTTAGCTTGCCCTTTTTGCCAAAATGCATCACTCCCTTCATAGGTGAGACCTTCACAAACAACCAATCTCCAACTTGGAAGTTAAGGTCCCTCTTCTTAACGTCCGATAGGACTTTTAGCAACTTTAGGCCATACTCAACCTCTCCCTAATCAACTTCATTTTCTCCATAGCCTTCATCACCAAATTTGGGCAAATCAAATCCACCTCCCCCAAATCAAACCACCCTACCAAAGACCTACATCTCCTATCATACAAAGTATCAAATGGTGTTATACCAACGCTAGCATGAAAGCTATTATTATAGGCAAACTCAATGAGTTGAAGATGGTCATCCCAATTACCCTTGAACTCCAACGCACAAGCCCTAAAAATATACTCCAAGGTTTGAATTCTCCTCTCAACTTGCCCATTAGTTTGAGGATGAAAAATAGTGCTCAACTTGACTTTAGTACCAAGTCCCTTTTGAAAAGACCTTCAAAAATGAAAAATGAATTGGGTACCATGACCCGAGATTATAGACCTCGTCACACCATGCAACTTCACCAAATCTCGAATGTACAACTATGTATAATCTTTGGCACCAAAAGTAGATTTCACTAGTATGAAATGAGTCAACTTGGCCATCCAATCAACGATAACCCAAATGGAGTCAAGACGACTACGGGTCCGAGGCAAACTAACCATAAAGTCCATATTTACATCTTTCCACTTCCAAGTAGGAATGTCAATATCTTGAGCTAACTTACAGGGCCTTTGGTGCTCCACCTTCACTTATTGACAATTTAGGTATTCGGATACAAACTTGACTATGTCCTTCTTCATACTATGCCACCAATATACCTCCTTCAAATCCTGATACGTCTTAGTATATTCTAGATGAATAGAGTAATGAGAGTTATGGGTTTCTCTCATGATAACCTTTCTAAGACCATCCACATCCAGAATACAAAACCAATATTGATTCCGTAGTACACCATCTCCCCTTTGGGAGAAAACCTCTATATTCTTTTTGGTAACCAATTTCTGTAACTCAACCAATGATAGATCTAGATCTTGCTTAGCCTTTACATCAATAAGCATTGAGGATTCGACCCCATTTTGGACATGAATACCACTATCATTAGATTCAAATAACCTAACACCTAATCTAGCAAATGGTGAACATCCTTTGCCAATGCCTTTTTCTCCTCCTCAACATGAGCCATACTTCCCATAAAAAGCCTACTAAGAGGATCGGCTACCATATTCTCCTTGTCGATAGTCCTTAAGGAGTTCCAGCCATCTCCCTTGCTTCAAGTTAAGATCCCTTTAAGTGAACACATATTACAAGCTCTTATAACGTCAACATGCACCCCGTACAAATAGTGTCTCTAAATTTTTAAGGCAAAAACCACCATCGCTAACTCAAGATTATGAGTTGGGTAATTATGCTTATGCACCTTCAATTGTCTTGATGCATAATCTATCACCTTACCATGTTAAATTACACAACCTAACGCAATCCAAAAAGTATCACAACATATAAGAAACCCATCCAAACCATTTGGTAGAGGTCAAAATAGGAGTTGATGTAAGCCAATCCTTCAAAGTTTGAAAACTCTTTTCGTATTCGTCCGACCATACAAACTTAACCTTCTTTTGGGTCAATTTAGTCAATGGAAATGCAATAGATGAGAACTATCCAACAAACCTTCTGTAATAGCCAGCCAACCCACAGAAACTTTGAATGTTAGAAGGAGTCAATGGTCTAGGCCAATTCTTCACGACCTTGGTCTTCTTCAGATCCACCTTTATACCATCACCGGACACTAATTGACTAAGAAAAACTACTTCACCTGATAAAAAATCACATTTGCTAAACTTGGCATACAACTTCTTCTCCCTCTAAGTTTGTAAAATCAACCTCAATGATCCATATGCTCTCGCTCACTTTGAGTATAAATGAGGACATCATCCACAAATACAACCACAAAGCTATCAGGGAATGGCTTGAACACCAGATATATAAGATCCAAAAATACAATAAAAACATTAGATAGGCCAAACGACATCACCATAAACTCAAAGTGCTTATACCTAGTCCCAAAAGCCATCTTAGGAATATCACACTCTCTAACCTTCAACTAGTGGTACTCGGAACGGAGGTCAATCTTTGATAAGTGGGTAGCCCCTTGAATTTGGTCAAACAAATCATCGATTCTAGTCAATAGATACTTATTTTTAAAGGTCACCTTATACAATTACCTATAATCGATACATATCAGAAGAGATCCATCTTTCTTCCTTATAAATAATACTAGAGCACCCCATAGAGATATACTTGGCCTAATAAAACCCTTCTCTAATAAATCTTTCAACTGATCCTTCAACTCTTTCAACTTGGTCGGTGCTATACAATAGGGAGGAATAGAAATAGGTTGAGTAATTGGGAAAAGATCGATGCCAAAGTCTACTTCCCTTTTAAAAGGAATACCAGGCAAGTCTTCGAGGAATACATCTGAAAACTCATTCACCACCAGAACCGACTCAATAGTAGGCAATTCAGACTCCATATCCTTAGCACTCACAATATGATAAATACACCCATTAGAAATCATCTTCTAGGTCTTTATGTAGGAAATAAATTGACCCTTAATAAAAGAACGGGCTCACCGGGAGGTTGGAACTTGACCTTTTTGGTTCTACAATATTAATAGAGGCATACTATGCAAACAACCAATCCATCCCAAGAATTACATCAAAATCAAACATCTCAAGCTCTACAAGATCACACGGTAAGACTTTATATAACATAAAAATAGGACAACCACAATAGACCCTATGTGCAACAACAGGAATATAAACTGAGAAACGATCCCTTAAAATTTTGAGACTCAAATCAAACTTAACAACAAGTCATAAAAGACAAATTTGCACCCAGGACAGGTAAAGCATAAGTATCAAAATCAAAGACTTTTAACGTACCAATCACAACATCCGGAGCCTTCTCAACTTCCTAATGTGCATGAAAAGCATAAAACATGTTATTCCTTAGGGAAACACCTTGAGGAGCTCTTTGCTGGCCCTAAGCACCTCGAGACACTTGACTTGGCCTCTATAAACATTCTTAAGACAATCTGTAACCTTGTCATTCTTATCACCGCACCCAAAGTAAGCACCCAGATGTCTCTAACAAGCACACATGTGGGGCTTCCCATACTTATCATACGGAGGATACCCCTGTCCACCACCAACTAGTTCCTTAAGAAGAGGTACTCTAGCATTGCAAAACCTGAGTATTAGAGCCTTGACCCTGTTACAAGCAACCAAAACCACCACCCCGAGAGTCGGAGAACCCTCCATCAAAATTGACCCTCTTAAGATCATGTACTCTTCTCTTCTTGAGTTTCTCCCCTTCAATTTGCTCAGAATATACCATGAGTCTATAAATATCCATTTCTATATGAGCATAGTTGTACGACATTCTTTTATAGGAAAGTCGGAGATACCAGAAATGAACTTGTGCATTCTTGCATGAGGATTAGCCACAAGTGTCGCAGCATACTTAGAGAGCTTAGTGAACTTGAGTGAATAGTCCCTCACACTCATATTCTCTTGCTTAAGGTTGATAAATTCAGTCATCTTGGCTTCCCTAAGCTCAAATAGAAAGAAATAGTCCAGAAAGGCAAGCTTGAACTCTTCCCAATTGACAGCATTACAACCCTCTCCATAGACCATTGGGTGTACCACATCCAAGCCACATCTTTCAACTGATTAGGTAGCAATTTCATTCCACACCTTGGTGAGATCACCAATGAAATCTTGAGCATTCTCATTAGCCTTTGACCCATAGAACTCAGGAGGATTCATCTGGGTGAAATTCCTCACCCTAAAAGCTAAAGTGAGATCTCGTGGAAAATTAGCCTGCCTAGTCTAAGATGTCATCACCTAGGATAACATAGCAAAGGCCGTATAGAATTCACCATCATATATAAGCTCATCCATCGGCCCTTGAGGTGTTTAACCCTTATTAGCTGGGGTAGGTCTTGGTAGGTCGGGTCTTCCACGAGGCATATTCTGAAATGGAGTAATGATACCATCAAGATAAGGAAACCAAGTACATACTAATCATAGCATAACATAAGGCATGAAGAGTGAGACAATTCCTAAAATTCCTTCGTAGCCTCCCACTCATAAGCATAGTGCACATCACACCCATGAATAGGACTCTACTTGACGTGGTATGTTGGACTTTAAGGATCATTTACAAACCTAGTGCTTTGATACCATCTCTTTCATGACCCAGACCTAGGGTCGAAGTGACACGGCAAATGGGAACCTAAAGGTCCCCCCAAAAGGCTCAAAGTATCCAAATTCACATCATCAATTTGGAAGTGCATTCAAATAGTAAACACAGAATTTTAAGGGACAGGTATATAGGACTCACACTATGGGGATGTCATAGGGAAAGGGTACGAGATGATATCACATAGTACATAGCACATAAATACTAAGGGGCGAGTAAGTATGACTCGAGCTATGGGGCAATTTGAGTCTTAGGACCTTTCACACCATATCATGTAATCAACCCACAAGACTCATATCTAAACCACATAGCATTATCCAATAGATAACCAAATCATAACATAAGCTCCAATCATAATACTTAATATAACGTAAAGGAGTTTACAAGATGTCCAATAATGCATCTAGCATAAGATAGGTCGAGGGCCAAGACATGTTCCAGGCTTACCCTCAAAGTACGTGAGATAGATAAAAAAATACTCTAGGTAAAAGTATTGTGGGTTGTCCTTGGTATATAGGACTCACCACAATAAGCAAACTTGAGATCCGAGATAAACATCATACGGTGGATGATCAAAACCCTTGGTCCCTACATGGTGAGATCATGCAGGTAAGCACATGCGTCAGTACACTTGAATGTACTAAGTATGCAGGATGCAATATGTATGACTTACCAAACCTGCATTTCAATGTTGGATGAGAAGGGCACATAATATAGAAAGAATCATATATCCAAAGGAGAGTAATATTCAATATGATATGAAATAGATGATGCATGTTATGCAAGATGCATACACATATATTAGGGATGTGACCTCAACCGACATGAGTAAGACCAAGTGAGCTATTACTTGGAATCCTGATGAAAACACCTCATCGGTAAAGAGGTGTGTATTTTCCAAAGATAAACCATACTTCACCTTACGGGCATCCCTATTTCATATGAAGTAACCTTCCTTACAGACATCCTCATTTTGCATATAACATATCATATCATTTCTTTCTCGTTACGGGCATCCCCATTTCGAAGGCAACTTTTCTTACAGGAATCCCCATTTTGGAAAGTAACTTATGCTACACACATAGTTCAAGGAAAAGGAGAAGGCTCTTAGGGATACCCCTAACACCCCCAATCCATCGATGCTAAGTCATCATTCCATAAGAGTACTTATACATATACATACATACATATATATATATATATGCTTTCAAAAGAGACAATAGTCATTTCCAAAACCATTACAATGCATTCTTTGGATTTAAAGATAAATTTCATTCATAAGAATTCATATTTAGGCTCAAATGCCAAAATCATAGCTCATAGTCGTAATACTCAGGCATAGGAATAACCTATTTACATATACGGAATGGTACAAGCATTCAAAATGCTCAAAGAGCCATAATTATTGACATTTATGTGATCACATTCTTGTCATAACCAATATCTTATCAAAATCATACCATAAAACATAATTGGACTTAACCCACTTCATAATTTTTTTCATAAAATTTCCAATGTTCATGAATGCATATGCCATGAATGAGTGAAGGTGGGCATAGGTAATTCAGATTCAATCTAAATCAATAATATAATATGAAATTGAAGTAACATTTATAAATTAAATCCATATTTAAAATATAATTTAAATCATACATGCACAAACAAGCTTTAAAAGGGACATCCATGATCATAACTTCATAACTTCAATTTAAATCATCATACTAGGCTTAAAGTAACTTAAAATCATTAAATATATACAACTCATACATTAATTGAATTTAATAAATCATAATGATAAAACCCTATATTTAAAGTAAGCTTAAATTCATGAAATTTGCTTAAAAAGATATAGGTCTCCTTGGTTGAAAGGAACCAAGGATCAAAACCCACATACATTCACCAAAATGAAGAAGTTCCAAGAGAAAGTTGAAGAAGAATTGAGTTTCCTTGATTCCCAAGTTGAAAATCCGCAAGAGTCCTTTGAGAGGAGTTTGAGAGAGTTTAACATGTGAGGAGTGAATTTTTGAATGATAGGAATAGAACTTAGGTCATTAGAAAGTCACTAGATAGCATAGGATGTCCCAAAAAGCCACTAAGAGAAACCGAATTTACAAAAATGTCATTACTGAAATGGATGAAAAAATTGGTCATCACCACTTCAAGAAAGGGGTACACGGGTCGTATGACACTACACTGTCCATGTACAGTGCCCATGAACCAACACTTGGATGAATTTCTCTCCTGACGAAGGTTTGGAACCATACCCCAACACTTAGAAAATTTTTGATGAAAAAGTTAGCCACACAGATGGGCCACACGGGCCGTGTGATGTCACACGGTCTATGACACTGCCCGTGGCACCAACCTTAAGCAAAATAAAATTCCTTACACCAAGAGTAAAGCTATACTTAGAAATATTTTCATCTCGGCAAGCTATATGATTGGCCGTATGGCCCATGATCCTTCACACTGCCCATAAAGGTGACCATGTCTTACTACTTTGCTTGACTCCAAGCTCAAGGCCATCACACGGCCCTGCACACGGTCCGTGAAGTGTCACATGGATCATGTGTGGTCCAAGTGTGATGTGTCTTAGTCCAAAACTCCACTCCAAGTCCACACATCCATAATTAAGGCCAAGTATCACTCCATTGAAGGCCACATGGGCCGTATGACCTCAAACGGACTGTGTGGTCTCCCTTGAGGTGCCACTTGGTGTAAATCTTACAAAAAATGACATTTTCAAGATCTTATGAAGTCGTATAATGTCCAGGTCATTACACAATATGAGGATACCTGCACATATGACCCATCCTACAGGCCGTGGATTGACTTATGGCCCTTAAATGGGATTTTGTAAGATCAATCTAACCAGTTTTAAAAAGGGTGTTTTTATCCTTTCCTCGCATCCTAAACTCAATGCTACATTGTTTTACCTTCTATTATGCCCCATATCAGTTTTATACTTCACATTTACCTCCATTCCTAAACCATTCTTTAAAATCTGATTCCCAAATATCCTCTCAACCTCCCAAAGTTCTCCATTGAAGGCAAAGCTAGGATTTCAGGACTTCTTCACCAAATTTCATGATTTCCCAATCACAACTCAACAATCTAGTTTACCTCTATCCATCGACAAAGTGGTGCCAATGACAAACCCATGACTATCTTAAAGTAAAGTAAATAAGTCTAAATTGAAAGCTAGAAAAGAACATAATATCCTCCGAAAGTAGGGTAGGGCTCACCAATCAGCTGAATGCAAATAGGTCCTCAACGGTGCACCTTTTGATTACTGCTAGTACCTATCTCTGCATCATGAAGATGCAGGCCCAAATGGATATCAGTACGTGAAATGTACGAGTATATAAAATGATAGGATGAAACACGTAAAGATAGAATAATATCTACTCAAATAGCTCAACTCACAAAGTAGAAAACTCAATCAGTAAGTCAAGAGTCTAAATTATGAATGCAGTTTACACAATGACCACTTATATACAATCTACCTCAATCCACTCAAAGTACTATAAAGGCCCATTTGGAGTTTCTCTAACCGATAATCATTACCTAATATGAATCGATGATATACAATAAAGCAATGTCATTGCCACATCTATTAAATACTTTGTCAGAGCATAAGACATCGCATTAGTAGATCCAAAATCAGTAACATCAAGTCTTCTTTCTGCGATATCAGGAAATATCTGATTTTATGGTTCAATCCTCTCTTACGCTGAAAACATATTTATTGAATTCAAGTTGGACTTACTCTTACTCAATTCGGTGCTCAATACACCTCTCAAGACTCAACATGCTCATAAAATATCAACCCTATGATTAACTCATTCAACTAGTCTCATTGGACATTTGTCAACTAAATTCCTCACATCAACTATTAGCTCTTTGGTTAGGAACATTCTTTTAAGATTTAACTCATTGACCCATAAAGACCCTCTATCATCTATCAATCCAACATCATAGTATTCAGAAAACAAGAGTGGGGTTAGAGCATTGAGGAACTCTATAGATTTTTAAGCTTAAATTATACTTATGCATACCCATATAAGTGCAATATGTAAAAATAATAAGAATTCATTTTAGGGTTCATGTAGAAAGGCAAAATCATCTATTTAAGTATTTAATTCATAAAACTATAATTCATGCAAAATTATATATAAACATTAGGATTTAAGTAAAACCTTCAAGAAACATTCATGGAAGACTTAATTCAGTCACAACTCCAATAATTCGGGTTATGGGGCACAAAATCCATGTTCAAGTAGCCTTACATACCTGAAAGTTTTGAATCTTAAAATAGCTTGGGGGAATTCATAAGATTATCTCAAACCCTAGCCTTTCCACCCATAAAACCTTGCTCTAAGTTGGAGAGGGTATTTTAGCACGAAAAAGTTAAATGGTTATGTTTAGGGACGTGTTTAGGTATAAAAATGTCAAATTAAGGCTTTGAAATGGTGAAAATAGACCAAACTAACCTTTCTTAAAAGTGTTGTCCAATTCATCCACGGGCCAACCTACGGCCCATAGAATCTTCCATGGCTCGTATGAACCAATCTATAAAATTTTGGACAAATTTCAGGGTCTCTAGACCGATTTCACGAGCCAAACTATGACCTGTAGGTGGGGCCATCAAGTTGGAGGATCATAAATGGATTTTTTGAAGTTTTTCAAAGAGTTGAAAGTATGGGTCATCTCCCAAACCACGACCCATAAGTCATCCCACAACTTAACTCTGCTCTGGCAGACTGTAGTAAAACAGCCATAACTTTTGACTCAAAATTCTAAATCAGGTAAAATTGGTAGTGTTGAAAAGATAATTTAAAGATATTTCATATGTTAGGTAATGGTATACCTAGTTCTTTGTGTGCTAAGAGTTATGGTTATTTAAACTTGACCCTTGTATAATCTAACGCGAGAAACGCACTTGATAGGAAAGTTTTGAACTCGACTGTGTACTAGAGGTCTCTTTTGACCCTAATCCACTTCCCACATAAAAGAAACAGGCTTGAAATATAGGTACATATAAGAATAGAGTTATGAGGTGTCACAAATGGGACCAAAATTAAGTGCAAATCTGCGACTAGTCCACGACACAAACATGGCGCGCACTTTTCTGGAATTGCATCTTTGCTCCAAAAAATTATCTTTTGATTTGATTGCTCTAAAATTCAACCAAGACCATTTCTCCACAAAATATTCGTGTTGATCACGATTCTGGCCTCGAATTTCCTAAAAAAATTGGAAAGATATGCTATGCAAGCGTTCTCTCATCTAAGGTTGCTTCAATAATTTTACAAGATGTAACATGATTTCACCCCATGCATTGCATTCATTCATTTCATTTGCGCTGCATCATAATTATACTTAGTCTCTTTATCTGTTCTTTTATA
>JAOTQJ010102078.1:0-16600 GCA_025642045.1 Solanum sejunctum
TTGTGCTGGAAATTTGGACAGCATGTGTCCTAAGGATTGTTGTGAACTTTTCTTGTTATTTAAGATGATTTTAACTTCTTGGTTGGCTGAATTATGAAGCAAGACTTATGTTTTTGACAAGGTATAGTTTGCTAGTGACGTAACTAAGCTTCTGCACCATTTTTAAAGTCCACGAAAGTAAGTTCTTGTGTGATATCGTAATTATGCTCGTAATTGGAACTTGTGGGTTGATTGATTGAGGACTATGGTCTCATGTCCGCCACCAATTTTGAGGGTTGTTTTTATACTATTTTAGGACTGCTTGTATGTATAAATGTTGTGGGAATAGTTTGGTTGAAGTTGGTGAAGGTATGGAATCGTCAACTTCGTAATGTAGCAAAGGGACGTAACGTTATGCCGCCTATTTGTACGTTGCATAGAATTATTGTGTCCTATGCTTTGTGGACTGCTGTAAGGATGTTATAGCACTATAATATGCTATCTATGATGTGTATATGATAATGTGTATTAGAAAATACAATTAGGGGCGTAAAGGTTGAAAGAATACGCTCGGGTTCATAATTATTCGCTTGCTGCCCATGTGTGTTTTCTTTATGAGATTGTACTACTAAGATGTATTTATTGATTGTTAATGATAGTTTTATCACATATTATATAGTAGATAAATATTTGGAGGAAGAAAAGGCTATCTTGAGGTAATAGCAAGGTCGTACAACTAGGTATGTAAGGCTAATTGATTTCATATTATTTGGCATGAAACATAGATCCCTCATTGGCACATAAAAGGAACTTACCAACTCTGACACAACTAGGTATGTAAGGCTACTTGAGTTCATATCCTCCCATATATGGTCACTTGCAAACCTGCGTACATACTTCGATACCAACATACACGAGTTCGTTCTACTAAATAAATTTCATGTGTTGTTCTACCTCCTATGCATTTCATTATTTGTGCAACTTACTCCTTTCATTATGGTGTTGTCTTTTGTGATTATTTACATGTCATATGTTGTATCTACAATCCTCCAGTTCTAATATTATGACAATTAAAAAAGTGATCTCAAAGGTAATTAAAACATAAAGTAAAGTATATTGCCTATTTATGGGTGGTAGCCCGAGGGGTGGAAGAATCACCTAGCCAGGGACGATTCTATTACGGGTGTTAGCCGGAGGGTTTAAGGAAGAGCCTAGCCAGGGTCGATCCTGATATAGTTTTACCACTGATCAGCTGGTCATTTGTATTACATGATGTGCACAGATTATATAGTAAAGGTAAAGTCATAAAAAGAACATAAAATATATGATCCTACAGTACAACTAAAGGTGATCTCTTATCCTATACCAGTGCATAGTTTCATTTGAGTTGTTACTTTGTATACAATATTTTCTGCCTTACATATTCAGTACATTATCTCATACTATTGTCCCTTACGGGGGACCTGCATTTCATACAGCAGGTACAGGTGCTAGTAGATCTCTCTAATAGGAGTATAGGATATCCAGCTGATGTTACCAAGGTCCAGGTTGCTTCAAATCTTTATGTATGTCTAGAGCTTATATTTTTGTATTATGCAGTTAGTCGAGGTGGTACCTATCCCGACCCTTATCAGATACTTTACCTTATCTAGAGGTTTTGTAGACTATGTAAATTAAAGTGTGGTCATGTCTCGTACGTTAACCACCGTGGCACCAATAACCTTGCGATATGCATTTCCTTTTGGCTTGTTATCACTGTTTGTTTTCTTAAAGGCATATCAAATATAGAAATCCCTTATAATATATGTATAGAAAATGCATAGATACCAGTTGGTTCTCCCGGACCTTATTGGCTACGAGTGTCAGTCCGCCCTAATGGAACTATGGGCGTGACATATAAATACCTCTACTTAGCCATATTTCACATTCATATCGCACAAGACATTCCTCAAAATCCTCTCGAACACTTAGACAAATATTTCACTCACAATCAAGGGGTCCAAACTCATTGTGGATCTTAAGGAATTCACTCAAACTTCAAGTTCTCATCTCAATCTTCATCGAGGAATTCTCCAAAGTTGATTCATGTGGGTTTCAACCATTAGGTCCTTTCACCCATGGTGCCCAAGCTTCCTTTTTACATAAATTGCATGTTTCTAAGTTGATTGACTTATGGGTCTTCTCATTATGAATTAGACTATGAACTATTTGGGGTTTTGTGAAAATATGACTGTTTAAGCATGTTTTGAGCTATGAATCTAAGATCTATGATGAGTTTTGATAAAGGGTTTCAATGTATTTTGCAAGTGAAGTTGTATGCTAAGTATGAAAAATATGTATTTTGGTTGAAAGAGGTTGTCTTTCTTGGTCATATGGTATCGGGGGATAGTATTAAGGTGGATCCTAAATAGATTGAAGTGATTAGAAATTCGTCTAGACCTTTGACTCCATCGGACATTAGAAGTTTCTTAGGCTTAGCGGGTTATTATCGAAGGTTTGTGAATGGATTATCCTGTATTGCTTCTCACATGAATAAGTTAACCTAAAAGAAAGAGAAATGTTTATGGACGAATGAGTGTGAAAAGAGTCTCCAAACCTTGAAGGGTATACTTGTCTTCGCCCCTATCTTGTCTCTACCGGAAGGGTTGGAAGGGTTTGTTGTGTATTGTGATGCCTCACGGAATGATTTGGGTTGTGTATTGATGCAAAATCGTAAGGTGATAGCTTATGACTCTAGACAACTTAAGGTGTATGAAAAGAATTATACTCTTGTCTCTGCCCCTATCTTATCTCTACCGGAAGGGTTGAAAGAGTTTGTTGTGTATTGTGATGCCTCACGAATTGATTTGGGTTGTGTATTGATGTAAAATTATAAGCTGATACCTTATGCCTCTGGACAACTTAAGGTGCATGAAAAGAATTATACTACTCATGATCTTGAATTGGTCGTCGTGGTGTTTGCCTTGAAGATTTTATGTCATTACTTGTATGGGGTGCATTTTGATGTGTTTACCAATCATAAGAGTTTCCAATATCTGTTCACTCAAAAAGACCTCAACTTAAGACAACAAATACGGTTAGAGCTTCTTACGGACTATGATATAAGTGTACATAATCACCCTTGGAAGTCTAATATTGTGGCCGATGCTTTGAGTAGGGTATCTATGGGTTACCTAGCACATGTTGGTGATGGTGGTAAGGAAGTGGCTAGAGAGGTTCATTGGTTAGCTAGATTGCAGGTGATGTTCAAAGAGGTTGATAGTGGAGGCATTGTGGTTATTAATGGTTCAAAATCTTCCTTGGTTGATGAGGTAAAAGCAAAGCAAGATCTCCATCCCTCCTTGATAGAATTGAAGGCCTTGGTGAGAGAGGGCATGATGGAGGTTTTCTCCCAATGGGGAGATGGTACCCTTAGGTACCAAGGTAGATTGTGTGTTCCTTGTGTGGATGACTTGAGAAAGAGGGTTCCTGATGAGGCCCATAATTCTTCTTATTATATTCACCCCAGTTCTACCAAGATGTGTAGAGATTTGAGGGAAGTAATTTCGTAGGGTCGTAAGAAGAGGGACATTGCTAAGTTTGTGTGCAGTTGACATAATTGCCAATAACTCAAAGCCGAGCATCAAAGACTGGATGGCGCAACCCAAGATATAGAGATTCTAACTTGGAAGTGGGAGGCAATTAACATGAATTTTGTGGTTGTATTTCCTAATACTAGAATGTGTTTTGATTCTATTCGGTTTGTGATTGATAGAATGACAAAGTTTGCTCATTTTCTACTGGTTAAGGCTAATTATGTTGACAAAGATTATGCTAAGTTGTACATTCATAAATTGGTTAGATTGCAAGCGGTGCCCTTGTCTATCATATTAGATCGTGGTAATCAATTCACTTCTCACTTTTGGAGTTCCTTCCAAAGAGGTCTTGGTACCAAGGTAAAGCTTAGTATATCGTTTCACCCTCAAACGGATGGCCAAGTTGAAAAAACTATCCAAACTCTTGAAGATATTCTTAGAGCTTGTGTATTGGAGTTTAAGAGTTGTTTGGATAATCATCTTCCATTGATCAAATTTGCTTATAATAATAGTTATCATGCAAGTATTGGTATGGTTCCTTTTGAGGCTCTCTATGGTAGGCATTGTAGGTGCCTGACTGGATGGTTTGAGGTAGGGGAAATGGCTTTGTTGGGTCTAGATCTGGTCATGGAGTCCATGGAGAAGGTAAGGTTGATTAGAGAAAGTTTGAAAACAAACCAAAGTCGCCAAAAGTTCTATAACGATGTGAGAAGAAGAGATGTTCAATTTAAGGTTAATGATTGGGTCTATTCGAAGGTTTCACCCACGAAGGGTGTGGTTTGCTTTGATAAAAAAGGTAAATAGATATATCTCAAACTCCAATACTTAGTCATATTTCACCTTCATATCATACGAGACATTCCCTGAAACCCTCAAAAACACATAGCCAAATATTTCATGAAAATTAAGGGTTCCAAACTCATTCTGCATCATAAGGAATTCACTCAACCTTCAAGTTCTCATCTCAATCTTCATCAAGGAATTCTCCAAAGTTGAGGTATGTGGATTTCAACCATTGGATCCTTTCACCCATGGTGCCTAAGCTTTGTTTTTACATAAATTGCATGTTTCTAAGTTGATTTACTTATGGGTCTTCTCATTATGAATTTGACCATGAGCTATGTTGGGGTTTTGTGAAAATATGACTGCTTAAGCATGTTTTGAGCTATGAATCTAAAATCTATGATGAGTTTTGATAAGGGGTTTCAATGTATTTTGCAAGGTGGTAGGTTAATTTACGTTAAATTTTCTTGCATGATTTCGCTCTTGAATTGCATATTTTTACACTAGCATTACACAACCACCAAGTGTTTGATAAAATATTCGATTTAGGGTTCTTGAGCTATTGATGATCCATTGCATGACCTATGACTGGAATGACTTTATAATGATGAAACGAAAGTATATATGAGTTGAATTCATGAAAAGTATCTGTAGTGTTGCAAGTGACCATACCATAGAAAAGGGGTATATACCTCATTCACCTTATTGGGTGGTGGAAATCCCGTACTACCATAGATGAGGGGTATATACGTCATCCAACTTGTCTGGTGGTGGCAATCCCATACTACCATAGATAAGGGGTATATACCTCATCCATCTTGTCGGATGGTGGCAATCCTGTACTACCAAAGATGAAGGGTAAATACCTCATCTACCTTCCGAGCGGGTGGCACACCTTGGATTCCAAGTACAAAGTTTCTTGGTCTATGATAATAGTCTCTTCCTACATATGTAATATCTCCTATATAAGCATGTTTTACTTTAAGTATTCTTCATGCATGGCATGTTGCTAATATAATAATCTCTTGCTTACGATTATGCATTTGGACTATCTTGCCTATCTTTTGTTGCATTGCATCTTACATACTTAGGATATTTAAATATACAAACACATACTCTATGCCTATATAATATTATCTCCTTATGATCATCCTCTTCCTCCACGTAGCTAGTACAATCTTTTCAAAGAATGTTTGGTGAGTCCTCAACTCTAGGGATGATATTTCTTGTTCTTATGTTATGTAAAGATTTGTATTATCTATTTGTATGCTTTTAACTATGAGGGTAAGCACAGAAACTTATCTTGTGCCCTGCTCAATTCTAAGGGTAGAGGTGTTGTTGGACAAGTTATGTAATTATGTTACAAGATTTGACTCTCTTGACTCTTATATGTTTTAATGATATGAAAGAATCCCTTAGTCTTTTTTCCCTTATTTCTTCTCTTTTATTATTGTTTAATTGCTTCCGTGACCAAGGATGTATAATGATATCTTAAGAGGCATGTTTGGGGTCCTTTCAAGTTCCTCATTCACTGTGTCACGTCTAGGACCTAGTCTTGGGTCATGACAAAGACATGAGGGTGAATTATAAAGTAGTCATGACTTCATGGCTATGCCAAGTGCTCCTCTAGTACCTCAACATCGACAATTAACATTTTATTATATTCATATCATCAATAATCAAAACATTATGGCAACCAAACTCTTTAAGTCTCACATTATGCTCATCATATAACTATGTCATGTGAAATATTATGCATAGATGGGAAGGGACCATAACCAAAATATAATATAAGACCAATCAGCTACTACTTGAAATCTTGATGTTCACTCCAAACTGAATAATGAGTGGTCTACTTTGCCAAGGTAAACCAAATACTTCACCTTATAAGAACTTACCCCATTTTGAAGAGCGTTCCACAAATACCTTATTAGATCACCACCCTTTTTGATTAATGTCTGAGAGATATCCATAGGGGAACTACACCATTTTTGATTATTAATTAGCATGTGTCATATGGAAACACCACCCTTTTTGGGTCAATCATGCAACAAGAGCTATATGGATCCATTAGCTTTTTGGGTCAATCATGCAACAAGACCTATGATGGCAACATAGTTAAAGGACAATAGTTACCTACCATGGTCCTCTCAGTGCTAGGTCATAATTTCAATGAGTACTCTATTCATATTCATAGTCAAAGTACACCAACTCTTATAGTACCATAACATCATCATAGAGTAGCTCATTGAAACCAAAGCCTCAAAATTTCAAAGATAAGGTTTCATATCATTCATAACTTTCACATTATTCTCATAGCTCATAGCATTCATAATAGCCCTTCAAAATCCATACTATTCATAGATCGCATATTTTTCCATAAGGCTTCCATCAATATAAGAAACTTGGCTCACAACTTGAACAAAAAATGGTGGGTATATGTACATATGGTTAAAATCATGCAAATTGAGAGTAAAATACATGAGGGGAGCAAAATAGAATCATTTGAGAGTCATTAAAAGTAACCCACCCTAAACAAGATAAAGCTTTGTTAGGGCAACATTAAACTCTCATGTAATATATTTTACCATGATATCTCATAACATAATTTTATACAAAGGAAAAATAGTTCATGAAATTATCATATGTTACCATGACTTGAGAAATAAATAAAGAAGAGTAATGGTTGAGCTTTGAGGAGGAAAGGTCTCCTCAAATCAAAACCCACATACCTTTTTGTGATAGGAGATAGCAATTTTGTTGAAGAGTGAAGAGAAACCCAAAACCCTTGCTTGCACCTTCTACTTGAGAGTATTGAAGAAGCTTGAAAATGTTTGGGAGGAGTTTGTACTTGAAATATTTTAGAATGAAGAAGAATGAAGTAGTTTAGGATTTTATAGGGCTGAAAAGGACTTATTTTGGGGATTAAATAATGTAGCATAGACGTAGGATCTTAGAAAATGTCAATATTGCCTCTTCTTAAAATCTATCAGAAAAGCCCATGAGACCTCAATTATGGGTCGTGTTCCAGTGCACGGGTCATGGAAATGAGTCTCTTCTGGATAACTTTTTAACTCCCAAAAACCATCTCTGAATCTCAAACCATGACACAACTTATGACCCGTCAACCAATCTACAAGCCGTGCTACTAATTCATACTTCAAACTTCAGAAGACTATTTTTTTCACTAATTCTACCCATCATCCCACAAGTACAAGTTATGGCTTGTGGATCGACCTACGGCTTGTAATGGCCTTTGTGCATTAGTAGCCCTCAAAATTGAGTTACTGGAATTGAACCCTTGAATCCATGATACCTAAGTACGACATATGCTTTATCTAACATCCCTTAAACCCCTTCAAGAATCCCATTTACACTTAGAAAAATTCCAAATGTCATTTATTAGGCACTTTCGTAGCTTCTAACATGAGGAGTATTATAATGATCCTACTTCGACCTCAAGAGTGACGGACTTAACAAGAATGAATCTTCTAAAGTTTCACAACTTTAAAGTGGAGGCATATCCTTAAGAATTTATTGATAAAGTATACAAATTTCTTGCTATTATCGGGGTAAGCTCAGATAAGAAGGAGGAACTTGTAGCCTATCAACTCAAAGGACTTTCTCAAATATGGTTTGCTCAATTGAATATGGAGAAGGAGACTAATGAGCTTATACCTTGGGAATAATTCAAAACCACTTTCCTCAACCGTTTCTTTCCTATTGAACTAATGAAAGCAAAGATGATAGAGTTTATGAATATTAAAGAAGGCTCCATGAGTTTAAAGGGGTATTCCCTAAAATTTAATAAGATCTCAAAGTAGGCTCATCACTTAGTTGTCAATTCTAGGGCAAAGATGAATAAATTTGTGTCAGGAGTTTCTGACTTGGTCAATGAAGTGTGTCGCACTGGTATGCTTGTTGGGGAGATGGACTTGCCTCTACTCAAGACATATGCCGAGCAACTTGGGGAAGAAAATATCGAGAAGAGAAAGAGTGGGCAGTCCAAAAAGGTTTGTTATGATGGTGAATTTCAAGGCTTTAGATGTGGTCATTTCGAACAAGGAACAAATTTCAGGACCAAGGTCATCAAATGCTCCAAATCCAAGGTTCTTCAATGATAAGGTGCCAAACCCAAAACCTCAAGGTGGGAATGGTGGACAAATACTTCCTAAGTGTGGGAGATATGAAAAGAACTATTATAGTAGATGTTATCAAGATGTGAATGCTTTCTTTGGGTGTGGCAAGATGGCCCACAAGATTGCAAATTATCTAATTTCTAAAAATAAGGGTAAGGATAGTCGTCCTTAAGGGCATGGTGCTCTTGATGATCAAAGGGAATAAGCTAGTCAACAAAGGGGTGCTCCACATAATAATCGATTCTATATTTTTCAAGGGAGGCAAGGGGTGGATGAGTCACCCAATGTTGCTACTAATACATTAAGTTTTATGAGTATGATTTGCATGCCTTTTGGGATCCATGTGCCACTCTATTTTCTTTACCCTATTTATTGTTAATAGGCTTGATATTTGTCCCGAATTGTTATGTGTAACCTTTGAGGTGTCAACCACATTAGTCAGCCTATTATTACTAGAAGAATCTATAGAGGTTGTCCTATGTCCGTATTGCATAAAGTTTTGCCTTGTTATTTTGTTGAACTTAACATTATAGATTTTGACATTATTTTTAGGATAGATTGGTTATATGTAGATCGTGCTTCCACTGATTATAGAACCCACTAAGTTAAGTTCAAATTTCTAAATGAATCATCTTTAGTGGGAAGGTTATGATTCAGTAGTTAAGGGTAGGTTCACCTCTTGCCTTAAGGAATGAGAATTGATTGCTAAGGGTTGCATTTATGATCTTGTAAGAGTTAGATATGTTAAGTCCAAAGTTTCTCCTATTGAGTCAATTTTAGTGGTTCATGAATTTTTTGATGTCTTTCCTGATGAGCTCATCGGTGTTCCTCCCAAAAGGGAAATATATTTTGGTATAGACTCCCCGATGCTCAACACATTTATATTTATCCCTACAGTATGGACTTGGAGAAAATGAAAGAGTTAAAGGATCAATTGAAGTACTTATTTTGGAGAAGGATTTTCTTAGGCTTAGCAAGTAACCTTGGGGTGCACCGGTGTTGTTTGTGAGGAACAAAGATAGCTTACTTAGAATGTTCATCAACTACTGACAACTCAATAAGGTCACTACAAAGAACAAGTATCTCCTAACCATCGATAGATGGCCTATTTGACCAATTACAAGAGTTAATAATTTCTCTAAGATTCATCTTCGGTCTGAATACCATCAAATGAGGGTGAGGGAAAGTGATATCCCTAAAATGGCATTTTGAAATAGACATCTTGATATATTTCTGTAGTGATGAAGAGCATCTAAAACATTTGAGGGTAGTTTTGAAAATTTTGAAGGTAGAAAAGTTATTTTTCATTTTTGATAAATTTGAATTTTTGTTGAAGGAATTTTATTCGTAGGGCATATGGTATTTGGTGAAGAGATTAAAGTGGATCCTAAAAAGACAGAAGTCATGAGGAATTAGCCTAGGCCCTTGACTCCAATGGATATTTAGGAGTTTCTTGGGCTTAGTAGAGTACTACAAAAGATTTGTTGAGGGTTTTTCTTCAATTTCTTCTCCTTTAACAATGTTGAACAAAAGACAGTAAAATTCATTTGGATCGACGAATGTGAAAAGAGTTTCAAAACTTTGAAGGACAAGTTACATCTACTCACATCTTGGCATTACAGGAAAGGTTAGAAGGGTTTGCTGTCTATTTCAATGCTTCAAAAAATTGGTTTAGGGTGTGTATTGATGTAAGCTGGAAAGGTTATTGCTATACTTCAAGGTAACTCAAAGTGCATGAGAGTAATTATTCTACCCATGACCTTGGGTTAACGACCATGGTATTTGTTTTGAAAAATATGACATCATTAATTGAAAGAGATATTAATTTTTGGCAAAACAGGTGGTTAGAACTCCTTGATGATTAGGACATGATTGTGCATTATCATCTATGCAAAGCCAATGTTATAGCCGATGCACTAAGTAGAGTATCCATGGAGAGTGTAACTCAAGTTGAGGATGGAAAGAAGGAGTTGGCAAAGGAAGTTCACTGATTGGTAAGTTAGGGGTTAGTTTGGATGAAGCCAAAAATGGAGGTGTGGTGGTTATAGATGGTTCTAAGTTTTCTTTTATTGAATAGGTCAAATCCAAGCAAGACCTTGATCCTCCTTTGTTGGAATTGAAGGTATTGGTAAAAGAGGGCAAGATAGAAGTTTTCTCCCAAGGGGAGATGGTGCCCTTAGGCACCAAGGTAAGTTGTGTGTGCCAAATATTAATGGGTTGAGGACTTAATTTTGAAAAAGACGCATGATTCATCCTATTCTATTCACCCTAACCCTATAAAGATGTATAGGAATTTGAGGGAAGTGTACATCATAATTGTCAACAAGTCAAAGTCTAACATCAAAGGTCGTGGCCTAGCCCAAGTTATAGATATTCCTACTTAGAAGTTGAAAGAGATCAAAAAACATTTTGTTATTGGTTTTAAAAATCATTTTGATTCCATTTGGTTTATTGTTGATGGCATGACAAAATCAGCTCATTTACTACTAGTTAAAACAATCTATGGTGTCGAAGATTACGCTAAATTGCACATCCATGAGTTGGTTAGGTTATATGGGTTCCATTGTCAATCATTTTGGATCATGGTGCTCAATTTACCTACCACTTATATAGGTCTTTCTAAAGAGGCCTTGGTACTAAAGTCAAGCTTAGCACAAACTTTCACCCACATATGAATCATCAAGCCAAAAGCACCGTTAAAACTCTTTGGGACACATGTTTGGGCTTGTGTTATAGATTAAAGGTAGTTGGGATGAGCATCTTCCACTCATTGAGTCTGCTTACAATTTACTCTAGCATCATTATGGCACTGTTTGAGGCCTTATATAGGATGCATTATAGATCCTCAATTGGATTATTTGAAGTGGGAAAATGACTTTGTTAGGTCCATATTTAGTTATGGAAGCTTTGGAGAAGGTGAGGTTGATAAGTTAGAGATTAAAGACAGTTCAAAGTAGACAAAAGTCCTACTCCGATATCAGGAGGAGAGATATTGAGTTTAAGGTGAATGATTAGTGTATTTGGAGGTCTCACCCTTGAAGGGTATAGTTCGGTTTGGCAAAAAGGCGAAGTTGATCCCTGGGTATATACGGCTTTATAGAATATTAAGGTAAATTGGTAAGGTTGCTTATCAGTTTGAGTTGCCCAAGGAGATGAGTATGCTTCATTCAGTCTTTCATGTATCCATATTGAGGAAATGTGTAGGTGACCCAAATTTTATTATACCTTTGGAGGTTGTAGGTGTTGAGGGAAATTTGGCATATGAAGAAGTTTCGACTGAGATATTAGATAGGCAATTGAAGAGATTGAGGAACAAAGACGTAGCACCTATCAAAGTCTTTTGGAGCGATCAAGAAGTTGAAAGTGCTAATTAGAAAGAGAAAGCAGACATGAGGAAGTGATATCCATATCTTTTCCACTCTATTCAGGCCTAAGGTAATAAGTAAATCCTATCTATGGTGTCAAGTCTTGTAATTCATCCCTTCTAGTAACATGTTTTGATGGCTCTTGATGCATAAGTTTGAAATTTCATGAAAGCGGTGTTTAAATTCCATTGATGTATTCATGTTGGGGTGAACATTTGTTTAATCACTCTTTTCAATTATATATTTCACATTCGGGGATGAATGTTCCCAAGAGGGAGATATTATAAAACCTCTCAAGCGATTTAGAAAGTCCTTATAGTAAAATTCTAGAATATCATAATTTTTGTTTGTTTTTGGTAAATCTAAGTTTGTATTTATTTTCAAGAGACAAAATTGTGTAGGAAAAGGGTCTCCCTCCATTTTTATCTCAGCCGTATCTAAAAATAATTTTTCATTTGATTTTGCACTAATCAGCAAAGTATGCAATCCCTCTGCATCGCAAAGAGGGTTCAAGATAGTAAAAACATGACCTAGACTCATTCCTAGGCAAAAATAGGGGAAAATCGAACTTTGTGAAAGAATGAACTACTGCACAACAAGTCTGCATCATGGGCTCATTTCACCTATGAACAAATTTTTCCAAAAATTTTTAGATTTGAGTAAGGGCAATTGAGTCATATACCTAAAATCATATATATGTGAATACTAAAAAATTTCACCATTTTTAGGCCTAAAATCACTCTCTAAACCCCAATCATCCTCTCTAAACTCTCCAAAATTCCTCTCTAAATTTTTTCATGTTTCTGGGATTCAAGCTTCTTCAATTGAAGGTCAAGCACCAAGGTGATTCCCCAAGTTCCTTTAATTCATCTTCACCAATTTAAAGACCTTAAGGTATGTGGGTTCTTCATCCATAAGTTCTCTCACCTATGAAGCCAAGAAACTCCCTTTCAATGAAATTTCTTGATTTCAAGGCTTATTTCGTCATGGGTATTTCCTATTATATATTATAAGCATGATTTAAGTTGGAATTTTTGAATTATTGGTTTGAATTTGCATTAACACCTATCGAAGGTTTATCTTGTGAGTTGATTATCATTATTAAAGTTACTCATGATATGATTCTATGAAAATATGAATTTTAAGATAAGTTTCATGATACCCAATTTAGGTGTTTTACTATGATGATGGTCGATTGTTTTTAATAGTTTCTAAATGATTTTGTGTTACTTCCTTCATATCCTACACAATCCAATTTCATTATTTTAATATGTGTATACCCATCTTTTTAGACTAAATCCATATGACAAGCTCCTTATGTTAATGAAGGGTTTATTGCAAGATATGCAAGCCATGAATGTTGTAAATGTATAAGGGCTAATAAGCGTGTTATGGATTCATAAGAATGTTGTGAAAGTTTTGAAAGAATTGGAGACCTTCTATGATGCCATGATTTTATGATTTTAAGGAGCTACTCTTATGATGATCCTATGAATTGTTCTGTATGATATGACTATGTATATGAGTTAAGTATTCCATGGGATGTACGCTTAGAATCAAGAGGACATTGGTAGATTTTCACTGTCCCTTAACTACATTGCCACCATAGGATTGTGAATTGTGTATTGCATGATTAAAACCAAAAAGGTGGATTCCTGTATGGGACATACATAAATAATGACCGAAAAGGGTGCTTCTACCGTAAGGCATCTTAGTATATATATTAACTGAAATTGATAAAGTCCCCATAAGGCATTTGTAAAACTCTCTCTCCGAAATGGGTGATGTTCCCTTAAGGTGAGGATGGTTTACCCTGGCAAATAGACCACTCTTTGTTCGGTGTGGAGGAAATATCAGGATTTCACATTGATGTGCTACCAAAATACAACACATTTGATTTAAAACTTGAAATTTTATGTGTTCTCAATGTGATCTTAGTTGGTTTTATGTGTTTTTTTGTTTACATTTGTAGGATTATAGATTGACCTTGATTTTGGGGAAGTTTGCAGAAGTTGCTAATTTTTGCTGTTATACAAGACCCTTTACGGGCTATAGGGTGATTTCGTGAACAATTCCAGTGAGGGGCCATTTTGTGAAGATTATTCTACAAATATGTAGATGGGTTGTCGAAGGTTTTACAAGTCGTAGAAGACGATTCATGGCCTAAGGATCAGAGATTTGGACTATCAAGAGTTTCATTAGACGAAACCCCCTTTACATGTCATGAATTACTTTATGAATTGTAAAGTAGTGTCGCAGTGTTGAAGTCCAAATTTTTTAGACACTGAGTACGAGACCATAATTATGGGTTGTTGAATGCAATACGACCCGTAAATACCTTTCTTACGGCATGCTGACCAATTTTTCTATTTTATTTAGAATTGAATTTTAATTATTATAGATTAGTTTTTTTAGAACAGTTCTGTTTGAATTTTTTGCATAGCACTCAGAGAACCCAGTAATTAGAGATAGAAAATTGTAAGATCATATTGGAGAGTCTTTGAGAACAGTTGTGTTTGAATTTTATCTTGAAGCTTGTGATTCTTATTGAAGTTGGATTTGCTTGTTCTTAATTCTATTATGTAAGTGTTCAAGTATGTTTTCTCAATTTATAATTCTTGCATCTACAGATAACATAAGTAGTTAAATCCAGGCAAATTGCCCGAGGCCTATGGTTTTTTGAATCCAATCGCAGACATTATACATTTTTGAATCCAATAGTTGTGAGAATCATGAAGAAATAACAAAGTAATATTGGATAGTTCATGATTCTTGGAAGGTGTATATGCATGTATTAATTAACTCTCTTCATTTTGCATGTTTTCTAGTGGTGGCCAAAATTAGAACTAGTGTTACTGACTAGACTAAGGTAGTAATTAATAGGAAAAGAGAATAACTAATAGGACCTGATTGATGTATTCTCACATAATCAACCGAATTGGCCAAGGGGAGGTCGTACTGGGAATAATAGGTAAGGATTAATAATGCACACAATGGTGATGGGCCAAGACACATAGTTGAAACTCACCTCTCACTTTTGACCAAAGGGCTTGGTGAACATAAGTTACCATCTTATATGTATACACTAGCGAAGAATTAGATTATTTACTAATACTAAGTTGGGGAATCATGGGGAACACAATATCCTAGTTTCTCTCCATGTTGGCCTCTCTCTTGTGATAGTTAGTTTAGTTATATTTCTCATTGATTATTACAAAGCACCCCCGCCCCTTTTTTGGGGAAGTAAGTTGGTTATCCATTCAAATTGCAATCAGTGAATTCTCTTGAGTCTACAAATTCCCTGTAGATTCGACCCTAACCTTTGTTTGGTTTTATTTCTTGACAATGACCATTTTTTCCACCAAAAAGGAGTTGTAACTTGGGCGACATCAAGATTTTGGTGTCATTGTAGGGGAATACGGCTAGACTTAGTGAATTTAAAAGTAATTCGGGTGTTAATCCTTAGTTCACTTATTTTACTTTTGTTTGTTATTTTTATTCTTTTTCAGGGTGTAAGAGTAGTGTATACCCAACACTAGGAGTCAAGGCAATCCCCTAACTCCATTTGACCCAGGATGTTGAGAAGAATGGCCCAAGACAATGCCAATAATGCTGCCAATGTAGCTAAAAAAAGGAATAACAGTGAGGATGCTAAGAATG
Source organism: Solanum sejunctum (assembly GCA_025642045.1). Lineage (NCBI taxonomy): Eukaryota > Viridiplantae > Streptophyta > Magnoliopsida > Solanales > Solanaceae > Solanum > Solanum sejunctum. The sequence goes on from JAOTQJ010102078.1 coordinate 15,502, forward strand.
AGAACCCACCACTTCTAGAGGACATTGCTCCACTCCTTGGGACTTCAATGCCAATGCTTATCAGTGGAATTGATACAGACTGAATCCTATGGCCATGGAGGTAACTTGTGCTATTGTGTTGCCACCACTATCAGCAGACACAAAGTTCACTGTCTCGAGTGGGTTATTTCAGATGCTGTAGAACTGTGGGCTATTTGCAGGCTTACCATCAGAGGATCCCCATATCCACAAACACAATGTGCCATCCATCTATAAGAGTGTGATGGGAATGCAGAATTTGTTTATGGATGTTATGGGACTTTATTTCTTCCCAATGTCTCTTATGGGTAATGTAGTATTATGGCTATCTGAGCTCCTACAGAGTTCGATTACCAATTGGGCAGACTTGTAGAAGGCCTTTTCAGAGAGGTACTTCCCTAGATCAAAGAATCTCAAGTTGAAGGACACATCAACAACTTTGAGCAACTTCTTGGTGATTCAATAAGCACTAATTGGGACCTGTTCACCAAATATCTGTGAAGCATCCCTCACAAGATAGTTGATGATTCTTTGGTGGGGATCTTCTACCATGCCCTTGATGAGAACAGGCAGGCTTGGGTTGACACTATCATGGGGGTATGTTCTTGTGTCAACCATTTGTAAGAATCACAGTGTGAATGGAAAGTATAGTCAAGACTAATCGTGCATGGGGGCAGCGAGAAAACGCAGTCACTAAAAGTTCATATATTGTAAATATAGGTCCTAAGAAAGCCAAAATCAATGAAAAAAGCATGCAATAGCATGATCTGATTCACACAGGTATGGAGGTGATGAGAAGCAAAACCAAGAGCGAGTAAGTGTAGTGGTTCATCACCCTTTACATGCACCTATGTATGATGAGCCATACTATGATGAGGATGTGTGTTTTGTTATGGATCAGACAGGGGGATTCTAGACCAATGCCCAAAGGTCTAATTAGGACTATTGGTGCCAAGGTTACAGAAAAAAAGGTAGGAACTTTCATCAAGATAGACCTTACAGGATAGCCGTGGAGGTTAATATGACAGAAGCAGGGGTCAAGAGAGAGATGCAAATTGCGATTGCAGACAAAGCTTCAGAA
>JAOTQJ010102078.1:16700-34389 GCA_025642045.1 Solanum sejunctum
GTGTATGGCTGTCACTACTCGGGGTGGCAAGAGCATCATTGATCCTCTTATGTCTGTTGATGAGAAAGACATTTGAGAGTAGATGGTTGCAGCCAAAGATGTAGATGAAGGACATAATAATGGAAAGGATGGGGTGAGTAAAGCTGTTGATGCGCCATAGAAGTTAAAGTCCATTCCTAGACCTCCTTCACCTTTCCCCCAAAGAATAAAAAAGAGGGAGGAGGAAGGCGAACTCCAGCACTTTCTCTCCATGTTAAAATAACTCTCCCTTAATATCCCTCTCCTTGAGGCATTGGATAAGATGTCAGGGTATGCTAACTACATGAAGGACTTTGTCATGAAAAAGTGCATTGGGAGTTAGGAGCTCTCCCTAGAGCTTCAACATTGTAGTGCTATTGCTACGAGGTCTTTGGTTTAGAAGTGAGAAGATCCAGGTACTTTCACCATACCCTGCACCATTGGAGAATTAACTGGATGCCCCTTGCGGTCTACAAGAAGGTTGCATTGGGAGCCCCTACTCCAACGAGCATGCAATTATCGATGACTTATTACATAGTGATGAAGCCTGTGGAGATACTGTATGATACGCTAGTCAAAGTTGAAAAAGTTAATATTTCCTACAGACTTTGTGATCTGAGATTGCAAAGTTGACTTCAACATCGCAATCATGTTGCGAAGACCACTCCTAGTGAGTGAGCAAGCACTACTAGATATGGAATTCGGTCAACTCAAGTTTAGATTGAATGACGAAGAACTAATCTTCAATATCTACCAGTCCATGAATCATCTAGATGATTTGACGAGTGAAGTTTGGGTAATTGGTAAAGTCTGAGAAACTAATGATGCAACAATAAATCAGGCGCTACTGGGAGGCAACCTATGGTTTTTGCTGTAATAGTGTAGTTATAGGGTTATTTTCAGTTTTGGTTTCATAGGTTGTTTGTTTTCTTGTATTTTGATTGTAATTTTGGACATTTGGCTTGTTGCATATAGGGTAATAGTGTGCTCTATGAAAAGTATGCAGGTACATGACTAAATCAACCATTTTAGTTAAAAAGAGCATCAGGAAGTGTTTCTATGACTAGTTCTATGGGTTGTAATACATTTTGCTACATGTTCCCCATCTCGTAGAGATTTACAATGAGTAGAAAAATGATGCACTCCAGTCCATGAGCCAAATTTATGACCAGTAGATCAAACTATGAGTCATGGATGGAGTCATGGACCCCACATAAGTTTCTAGAAAATTTTGCTAAGTGTTGAAGTCTCTATGACTAACTCTATGAGCCGTAAATCACCTTATCCCTCATAACCTAGTACGTGAAACCTAGTCCCGCGATCTACAATTTGGATGTTCTATGAAACCACGATTTACAAGATGTAAAGCACTCTACGGTTCGTAGTCAGGGTTTCATAGAGTATAGGACCATTAAATTTTCAATTGACCTAGTCAAGCAATAAATAATGGGGTCATATTATTTTCACTCCATTCTTGACCTAAATTACAAAATTAACCCGACCAACCCCTCCTCCTCGTGAATGCGACCACCTTCAACCACCGTACACCTATTTTTGGCATGTTTCCAATAGCCTAGGGTCTTATGCCTAGTCACCTCTTTCATCTTCTTCAACTTAATCACAAATCATGGTTAGTTTTTGACTAAATTAATACCTTTAATCTGTCTTATGTTGGATGATTTATTTGGTAATTGTGTTGGGAATGGTGGTTGGAAATAAAACCCATGTTGAATTTTTTTGTGCTAGTTGAATTAGGTTGTCGATGCTTGAATTATTGTCTAACTCTGGAATTGGGCACTTTGGCCTTCTGTGAATGTTTTGGATAGTTGTTTATGCCTATTGAGTCACTCACCATGTGTGATTAAATGTTTGTGTTTGTGAATTGGTGGGTGATGATATAGTGTATGATCTTATTGAAATCGATCATAGGTGGTCAAAATTATAGAATAAATCATGCTTAATCACTTTTGATGAGGGGTATGTATGTAGAATATATTGGGGGTAAAGGTTGTGGAATGGAAACCATGTCAGTGAAAGTGTTTTTGCTTCGATGCTAGTAATATATTTGTTGAAAAATTCATTTGGGTCCATGTGATGGGCTTAAAAACTTAGGTGACTGAGTTTTTTGGTCCATAAGTGGCCTTCACAGCCCGTGGATTATTCCACAACTCCTAATTACCCCTCATTCAAGATCCCAGAAACTTGATGTTTCTGAATATCCATCAGACGAGACCTTCTACGAGTCGTAAATGACTTTATAGCTCGTAGACAAGTCTCATAGATCGCTACTTGGAATTAGTTACTCATTAGAAATCTCTATGATCTTGTCTATGACTCATAAACCACTTTACAAGTCATACATGGTCTCGTAGACCTTTCAAATAACAAAAATTGTTTGAACCACTATTTTACGAAAGCTCTTTACAACCTATAATATCCACTATGGCCAGTAAAGGTGCTTTCATAGAATCCTTCTGCAACTTAATGGAAATGACTTTTGGATCCCAATCATTGATTTTTAGGGCTAACCATGGTGCAAATGTGTTTATGTTTCAGGTAATATGGCCCCAAAAGCTAAATGTGATGAGATCAGGGCTATGAAAAGAATGCTCAGAGATGAGCCTTCAGATGATGATCAAGCCACTCACTGAGTGGCTTACTTGAGGTACTGGATGTTAGCTCGGACCCAGATACGGCTCGACCATAGACCAAAGCTGCTGCTAAAGCAAGGGAGACTCAAGCTCTTGTTCCCCGCACTCCCCAGTTTAAGGAGGAGACAGCAAAAATAGTGTTTACCACGGATGACTCCATCTAGAGAGGAGTCCAATACTGAGGAAGGATTAGAAATAGAGTCCTCCATCACAACCTAATAATCACCATTTATACCATATGCCCTTAATAGCTGATGGTGCATAGAGGGCATATAAGAGATATATGCAGAAGGCGTGCAGCCGAGAGACTAGACAGTATCCTTGATCTCGAGGACATAATTATTCAATATGGCCTTTAGTGGCTTACACATGCACTTGGACAAAACTATCCGACCATGGTGAGGGAGTTTTATGCCTCATATGTGGCCACTATCTAGAACACTCTTCCCAAAGGAAAAATGCCCCTCGCTTAGCCTAGGATGACCGAGATCAGATTTATAAGTTAGAAAGTAGATGTATCATAGGCCACCATCCATCGGATGTTATTTTCACTAGAGTTTCTTGACCCCAGATCTATCATAGAGTTTTACTATAGGATGGAGCAGACGAAGGACCCACTTGTGATGAAATATCTAGAGCGATAAGCCACTTTGAGAAGATGGGTGGCTGGATTCATATGTTTTTCTCTAATTCAAAACTTGCCCTGTTAATCCAAGTTGGATTTTTTACATTAACTAGATTAGGAAAGGATCTTAAGACATTGTACTTATTAGTCCACTTAGCCTAAAATGACCAACCAAAACTATGATCTATCCTTTGTTCCTAACGTTTGAGCCTAAAATGCACCTTTTCCTTTTTAATACCTAACTAGCCTAACCTTATCTAGTGTAATACCTTGACATTGACCCTGGTCTATCCTTGAACATTCTGAACCTTGATTGAGGCCAAAAGCCTAATTTGAGGGTGGCTACCAAGAGTGGCCCTGGTTTGGGGATTGGATATTGTGTACTTCATCTCAAGCTAAAAGCTTAAGTTGAGGATGGAATATATTGTGGTATAATAGCAAAAATGAGGTGGTGACTTGGGAATAAGAGAAACAGTAGAAAGACATGTACCGGGTAATAGAAATAGAGAAAAAGATGCCTTAGTATGAGTTGAGAAAAAGTAAAACAAGTTTTAAAATAAGGCACAAGTTGAAAAATAAAGAGAAAATACTCGGAAAGCTTGAAAATAAGGAGTAAGGGAGGAAAACTTGAGAATGGGTGAGTTATTAAGGTGAAAATGTTAAAAAGTATAGTTCAAGGTTGTCCCTTAGTTACTAATATCCGAAAATGCCACACCAAAGCCCCATGAACCTAAGTTACAAGCTTATGAAGTCCTAAAGTGATCTAATCCAATAAGTCAACAGTCTGGGGTGTAAGTATATGGGCAAGACTATGGTATTGGTTATAATGAATGAATATCATTAGTGAGAGTGAGTCTGCTTGCACAACTCCATGAGTATATTTTGAGATCATATCATATTTAAAAAGGGACTTCTTTTCTATGAGGGCATTTGCATTGCATAGTTAGCATTTAACTTTTTCAGTAAATATGGATTGTTGATACTCCTAAACTTATCATAGTTGGATTGTCGAATGTGTTAACATGTTGTGATTTGCTTAATAGCTACATGATCATCTTTTGAAAATGCTATTACAGATACCTAAGTTGAAATTGAATAAGGTATATACCAGTAAGCTAATTGTTATGTATTGCGATTATCTATCTAGATTGAGTCATCGCTTGAGGACATGCAAAAATTCTAAGTTAAGGATATTGATGTGCTGTCAAAGTACAACATATTTGATGCGTAAAACAAGGAATTGTGTGTGTTCTTAGTTCAACTTTTTATGGGTTTTACGTGTTTTTGTGTGTATTTTTACAAAAAAATACAGGTTGGCCAGATTTAGGCAAAAGTAGTAGATTTTATTAATTTTGAGTATCCCAAGTTATGAGTCATATGAGATGATAATAGCAATTAACAATTTCCAAAATCAAAATCTGAAAATTTGAAGTTCAGTTATATAAGCTCAAGGTATGATTGGTAGTCTTCACTATGACTCGTAGAAGGGGCCTCATAGCAATTAACTGTGTTGGTTAAAATTAACCAAGAAATGTAAGGATAGTCTACGAGAAGGCATTACGAGTTGTATACCTGCCTTTTACTCGTAGAAGTAAATCATAGCAGTAAAGTCAAAAATGCCAAGTGCTGACCACAAAACCCTGATTATGGCTCGTAGGTCACCCTCTGAGCCGTAGCGGCTGTCGATCAGATTTTCTAATTATTTTAAGGACCATTTTGTAAATAGTATAATAGTATATTTTAGGATTTTAGAATTAGTTATTTTTGGGGAGAGTTTTTAGAATTCTTAGTATTTCACGTTTAGACACAAAATTTGGATATTGGAATCACTTGTAGATTAATTGAATCATTCAAGCTTATGAATCCAAATTCAAAGGTGGTTTTATTGTTCTTCATTCTTCTTGGGTAATTTCTCAACTATGTTTGTTTCCTTCATTGTTTGTTTTCTTGCCCAAGTTATGAGTAGCTTAATAACCTAGATTATTTACGCCTCTTGAATTGGATATTTGCATGTATTGTCTATTTTCCTTCATTTTGCTTGTTGTTTAATAGTGTCCAACATTAAACTCTGCCTAGTGTCATGATCCTGATCAATGTAGTGATAAATAGGAAAAGGAATTGGGTACTAGGGTTTGATTGATGTGTTCTTGTCTAATCAATCAAGCCTGGCCAAGGAGAGGTTGACTAGGACAATAGGTAATGGTTAGTTGTCATACTATGGTAGGTGGCTAAGCGCCATAGTGAAATTAGACCTTCACCTTTGCCCAAGGGTTGGAAGAACTTAAGTTATCATCCTGCAAGCAATTTCCTAATTTAGGTGGTGCTATCAGGGGTATTTGTGTTTGTGAATCATGGGGAACACAACTTCCCAAGTTACTCTCCAAATTTGATTGTCTCTACATTTTTTAATATAGTTTTACTTTACTATATATAACTAAAAACCTCCCCCCCCCCCCCATCTTTTTATAATTGAGAATAGATTTATTTGATACTTGAAATGATTGTTAGTGAATCAATGCAGCAAAAACCTGAATTCCCTTAGGATTCGACCCTAACATACGGTTAGGTTTTATATTTGACAATGATCGCTTTATGCTTAAAGTAAGGATATTGTTTGAGCATGATCACTAAGATGTTAACCCATCTTGGTTTATTAACCAAGCATGTCGTGGGAGGAAATCGTAATAGTGTTAATGCCATGGGAGATACGGGAGATGTTATGTTTAAGGGTGCACAATTTAAAGGTGGTTACAATGAAGAAGTGCATTACATGGGAAACCAAACGGTGTGTTCTCGGCCGTCCTTTCAAAGGCCTCCAGGGAATCAAGATTAAAATAATAACTCTAGATGGTAAGACCATGCATAGGCTGATCAAACTCAAGTTAGGGGTTGGAGGAACCATGATGGAGATAGGTACATTCCACCTCATGATAGGATGAAGGTTGTTGAACCAGTGGTTAATCGAGAGAATCCTTGAATGAAGGATATGCTTTCTCGAATCTTGACTGAGGTGGAAGTCTCTAATATGGTCCTAAAGGAAATAAAATTTGATTTTTCTCAGCTGAGTCAAACTGTGATGTCTCACTCGGCATCCATTAAACATTTGTTGACTCAACTTGGGACTATTTCAGCTCATCTAAATCAACAAAAAAGAGGCCTACATAGTAGTTAACCCAAAAGGGAATGATCAGAAGTGTTTAGCCATAACTAGTCATAGTGGAAAAGCGGTTGAAGGCAGTACACCATCACTTGTTGTTGACAAAGGATTGAAAGAGGTGGAAGAAAAAAAAGATATGATTGTAGTGTAAGATCATGAGAACGAAGCTCAGGCTGTAGATGATGATGTTGTCGAGAATCTCGAGAATAATAAGCAAGAGAAGAGTGGGGATAATAAGGCAAAAGCCAAGAAAACTCTCCCCAAAATTCAAGTCCTTCTATGAGACCTAAAATACCTGAAGCCAAAGTTGATCCTCCATTCCCATAAAGGTTGAAGAAGAAAGAGGAGGATACTAAGTTTCAAAAGTTCATTTCTATATTCAATTCATTGTCAATAAATGTTTTGCTTATGGAACTATTGATTAAAATGCTAGGATATGCTAAGTTTATGAAATACTTACTGAGAAAGAAGAGGACTCTTGAGTGTAAAACAATTGAAGTGTCTCACAACTATAGTGCAATCATGATGCAAAAATTGGTGACAATGAAGAAAGACCCAGGGGCGTTCACTGTTCCATGCACAATAGGAGCTTCAAAATTCAGTAAAGCCCTATGTGATTTAGGGGCAAGTATAAATCTCATGCCCTTATCTATATTTAAGGAATTAGGCTTGGAAACCCCTTCCCCAATCACAATACAACTACTCATGGCTGATCGATCTATCAAACGACTAGTGGGAGTTTCACACGATGTGTTGGTGAAGATGAACAAATTCATTCTCCATACAAATTTTGTGATTTTGGATTGAGAGGTAGATACAGATGTGCCAATAATATTGGGGAGGCCACTCTTAGCCACTAGACAAGCTATGGTAAATGCTAAGAGTAGAGATATAGAACAAATGATAAGGAGGTTGTTTTCAATATATGTAATGCTTTGAAACAAGAAGATGATCCTGGAATAATGTCATTGATAGGCCAATCAGCAGTAGCTTGAAGTGAAGAGTAATGACATCATGCCATAACATTAACTAGGGTCGTGGCATGGGAGGAAACCCAAGGAGAGTATTTTACTTCTTTCCTGTTTGAATAATTGGTGTTGAATGGTGCAGTGTAGACAAAGAAAAAATGGGAGTGGAAAGTTGATATGGGTGACCAAGTGGGATTACTCGACATATCACCGAGCCATATTGGCGATCATCAATTCGACTGCCCTTTGTGTTGGATTACTTTAGGACTTATAGGATTGTAACATAGGTTCAGGTGCTTTGGTATGGTATTTTGGGCAAGTAGTGACTGCTTTCTTAAACCATGTTTACTAGCACTTTTTTTTCTTTTGACAATCCAATTCTTTTTAATCAATCAACCCTTATTCTCCTGTTTTGAACTTTTATCGAGTGCTTTCTTTCTCTTTTTCAATTGTACCTCGATTTCAAACTCATTTTTGCTATTTTTTCTCAACTCAAGGCACTTTTCCTTTCTTTTTCTTCACTCAGTTCATAATTTTTTCATTTCTTTCTTGATTTCCCAACTAACCCACTTATTATTATTATTATTTTACTACAATAAGGGTCACCCTCAACTTAGGATTTTACCCTCAGGTGAAGTGCAAAAAATATCTAGTCATCAAACCAGGGCCACCAACTATAGCCACCCTCAACTTAGGCCTTCGGCCTCAATCAAGGTCCACATGTTCAAGGATAGACCAGGGCGAATATCATGGTATTTTATCAAACAAGGTTAAGTTTACAAGGTATCAATAAAGAAAGAGTAAATGATAAGCTCAAAAATTTGGAGCAAGGGTTTCACTCACTTATTTGGTGGGTAATTTAGGCCAAAAGTGATTTCACTCAAAGAACAAAGGCCTAAGATCCTTTCCATATCCACCACATCACCAAACTAATCTTAGAGTAACGAGGCAAGTTCTGAGTCCATACAAGATGCATAAATGCAGCAAAATAAGCTCATAACACACATGATGATTGCATCCACAATCAAGTATAGACTCACAGGTGATGCTTTCAGTCTCAGGTTACCTTCAAAATATAACAAATATTGTCAAATACTCAAAAATGTATGAATGCATCAATGATAACAATCCCAAAAATTTGAGGGCACCTAATTTTTTATAAAAACTTTAAAAACACATCTAAAAATTATGTATAAGCCAATAGATAACACTACTATGAATTCACCCATTATCTATACTACCTAAACATGCCAGTTCAACAGAAAATCAAACATCCACAAGGAAAAAGAAGTAGAGCAAGAAAACGTTGGCATCAAAATTAGGGGGAATTATGGACTTGAGGCTACTCTGACTTCACCTTAATCCAACTTCCCACACCCCACCAAAATAGGATACTTTGTCCTCAAAGTAAAAGCACGTAAAATACGAAAATACACAAACAAAACATAGATATATATATACATCAAAAACCAACATTTTAAAACTTGTACCCAAAATAAACATCCAATCTAAAAATATTTAAACACATCCAAAAATCAACATAATAAAAAGATTGTCTAACAATAGAACAAAGTATCCAACATGACAAAATAAGAACTCGGGTCAAAAGAAGTCAAACATCATGGTGCATCAAGCACCGGTCTCTGGTTGGTCTATAGGGTCCTAGGGCATCAACTCTTCCTCAGTAATCCGAGAACTACCCTCTCCATGTGGGGTTTTCTGCTCCTTATCTTTCCGAACAACCTCTAACAATAGTGACTCCTACACCACCTCCTCAGGTATGGGTTCTTCCTCCAGTCTCAACCTCTTTGGGGTTAGCTCTAGATCTGCATCATGCTTAATGAGCCTATTTCAATGAACATCTGGACGGTTGGCTAGGCAACGAATGCATCATCACCAATCGGTGCAACCTCCAGGATTGTAACTAGGACTGATAACATTTGCAATAGGTCGGCCTTAAACTTGGCCAACACTTGAGTAACTACACTAGCTTCAGCAGGCCTAGATCCCTCAAGTCTTTTCTAGACTCTCACCTCAAAAGAATCCACTCAAGCATCCACTGCCCTAACTCTCTCATATACCAAATCACGAGCGAATACCTTCATCCTTTTCTTAGAGTCCCATATAGTCTGGTCAACCCAAGGTCTGACCCATGCAGATAGAGCTTGGAGTCTGGACTCCGCTATAGCCACCCTAGGTAATAAAGCCTAAAAAGCAACAGCAGAAGTAAGAGGATCAACCTGTAATGAAACTGCTGCTGGTGCTGGGGTAGTGCAGGATGGTGTGGACTTGATCTCTACAGCTGGTGTGGGCTCTATGGCCACTGAACTAGTGCCTTAGCAGCTGGGGTGCACTCTGAGTTAGAGACTCTACTGAGAATGGCTCTGAAATAGAAGGAGTTGCTCGAGCTAAGGCCACTAGGATCTCATCAGCCTTTATCAGGCTGGGATCCATGGTGCGTGTAGCCTCTATGTGCTGGTTCGGTAGGGGTCAATAGGAACACGCTGCACTACACAAATGATGAATCAAAACAGGAAATGACAGTGAGTGTTGACACCCAATTTTGACCCTCCACATTATAAATTAATTATCGAGCTTCTTTCATATTTAAGAATTTGAAATAATTATTCTTAAAAAATTAAAAAAAAAACATTTTAAGTTATTTTTGGTATTATATATATTTTCCTTAATATACTTATACTTATATAATCACATACTTTTTTCATAATTATTAAAAAATAAAAAGAAATTATATTCTTGTTATTATCAAATAAATTTTGAAATTAAGTACTTCATAATTGAGTTAATTACTTCACTAGTTAATTTCAAAAAGGTTCTTCAATTAATTTTTATTAATTCATTTTGTGCTCAAATTGATCAATTGATTCTAATTAATCACACTATAATTCGTTTTGTAATTGAAATGGCTAATTATTCAATTAACTTTCCCAACCCTTTCATTCCTTTTTCAGCCTCCCTTTTCGGTTAATCTTGACCAATTTTAATGCAACTTTGGGACCAAATTTGCAGCCCTCTTTACAACAAAATATTAGAAATAGATTTAGCCAAATTAATTAGGTTTCATCCTTATATCATCTACCTTTCTTTTCCCTACTTATTTTGAGACAAAATTCCAAAGTTCCTAGGTGAAATCAACTTTGGTACACCTTCTTTTATATATATATAAAAAAAAAGATATGCTCTTCCTAACCCATCTCACTTTGTATGTTTCCTCTCTTTATTTTTTAAAGAAAAAGTAGCCTTGGATAGCTTGCATCTCTCCTTTCAAGAAACGTTTGTCCCTTATTAAATACAATGAAGACTTTCTTGTTCCTTGAAAAAAAATGCAGCAGCTCCCTTGAAATTTAAGAACAAAATTACTATTTTTGAGTGAATATTTTGAAGTAATATCTTGACCAAGTTCAAAATTTTCCAATGGACCTCTGACTCGATTTTTTGAAAATATCAAATCTTTTAATTCCTTCCCATATCCCTATATCAAACCTTAAGCTCTATCCTTTATATATACTACTCGATATCTTCATCAAAGGGAAATTTTTTCCATTGACACTAACTACGACCTGAGATTCACAAATCATCTGATAAAATATTTTTGCATCCTCCTCTCTGTCACGCTCAATTTTGTTTCAAAAACAAGTGTAGACTTGAGAGCGGTAGCGTCCCTTGTTCACAGCGCCAAAATGGCAAGCTTGATTCTTTCTATGGTTTCTCCTTTTTTTGTTTTCTTTTATGTTTAAGGGCTATCTTTGCATATTTTAAGAATGACATTATCTAACATTTGAGTCATGTATTAGAAACCATGATTGGGGGCAGACATTTGACTTAATATAAAATTTCTCTTTGTCGTATTCCATTTCAAAAATCTGAGACCCTTGCCATCATAATCATAATGTGATGTTTGCGTTAAGCTATCATAGCTACTTTGAAGTTTTAAAATAATATCAAAAATATATTCTACATTAATTTATATATTCTGTTATTTGGACGTATCTCGATAAAATGGTTTGTGAGGTTGTCTTAGTCCTGATGCATGATTTTCGATCATCTCCAAAGTCCAGTTTGTCATTAAACTAATAGGGACTCCTTTTTCGTCAAAAGGGACAATGTATTTTCGTAAAATAAAAATATTGGCTAGTTGTTCGCATATAGTTAATTTGTTTCAAATGGTTATATTCTTTTAGCTAAAACATCATGGGAGGGTTCTCCTTTTCAGTTGGGTTTAAAATCAAGCTGTGACTCATTAATCTCTCCAATTTCACTGAGACGAATCTGAAATGTTCAGCTTGCTTTTCAAAAAATAAAATAAAAAATTAATATATGTATATATATATATATATATATATATCCACTTAAGTTCCTGCGTGCATCTATTGTTATTGATATCCTCCAACTTTATGGGCTATTGTTAATAATGGGTTGCATGACATTTGTTTAAGTTCTCTAAAGCTTAGTTTATTGTTTGAAATCGAGTTTCATGTCGTTTTATTTTTCTTTGAACATTATTAGATGCATAACTTTATCTCATCTGCTTAGCTCATATAATATCTGCCTCCTTTCTAAACTTTACTCTTTCTTTATTTGCATAAAAACTTTCGGAGCAAATGGAGTCTTTATTCGGGACTCCAATAAATTTGAGTCTCATGACTCAACAACCACCATACCTGCACATGGAGTCAATATCTTAAGCCATCCCGGCTAGCAAGCTAACAAAGGGACCTTTCTTGGAGTCATCCAAGACGATACATATTTTTATTATTTATTTTTCTTACTTGTGTTACTTGAAAATGTTATCGTTTTTTGTCTACGTAGTTGACAATAATTTTTCCATCAATCTCGGATGGAGCCAAATATTCACTATTTTATGGCTTTGGGATATGATGGAATAAAGCAAAATAACTCTTTAAACTATCTGCAGTTCTTTCGATTGTGAAGTAGTAGATAATCAATGCAACTTTCGGCGCTCATCATGGATCATCCAGAAAAAGTCGTGCTATGTTTTTAAACATAGGGGTCAGGCTGCGCACATCCGACCTCCCTTACCCCATAATGGCGGGAGCCTTTGAGGCATTGGGGTGATGTTGTTGTTGTTGATGATAGTTGACAATAATATTAGATTTTTAGGTTTAGGTACCTATATCTAGATATAAATCATTCCCCCAACATTAACTTCTTGTTATATTTCTAAAAATAAATTAATATTTATTTTTAAGGCCAAGCTACTTAAAAGGAATATTTTTCAAAGTATGGACTTTATTTTCACTTTTTCAAATAAAACATGTAAGTCATTTCATTTCAAACCCAAAAGAACTATGTTAAAAGATTTAAGTGTGTTGTCGATTTTAAGATTAAGAAAAAAAAATTCCAATTCTCTTTTTTTGACTATTTAGTATTTTGCTTCGCATTTAATTTAGTCTTAATTTTATTAACCTAATTTTGTTTGGTAATCATTTTTAATGAATTCTAAAAGTTGCCTAATCCCTTTCTTTTAGGATAATTAGAACTCTTACTTAGAATCACATCGGTTAAGTAGACCTCAGAATGGAGTTAATTTTAGCAACACTTTGGAAAAAATAGGTATCCTAATTTACCTTAAAAATAATTAGGCGGCGACTCTTTTAATTTAATTATTTAGGAATCACCAATATGTTGTACACTGTTTGACCACGGATTAAAATAGGGTATAATGGTGAGGTGTCGATCTGGACGGCTGCCTCGTGGAATTGCTCCGAGATGATACGGGCCCAATCTATCTCATAACCAGCTAAGATGCTGGCGAACCACATAACCCGCTCTAAAGTGATCACATAATTTGTGAAAGCGGGCTTGACACGCCAACGGATAATGGACTATCAAAACTTGGCCTGGAATGAAAGGTGAGACTTCACTATAGGATCAGCGTGGTTTGTAACCCACGTAGGCTCGAAGCCCTCCTTACAAATCTGGCTAGCAATCCACTGTAGAAGCTCCGTACTAGCCCTGATGTCCTTCTCGATCACCGCTCTACTCATCTTATTAATACGCCCATCATATTCTGTGGTGGATTGGGTACTTTGTAATTGGGCCCAAATTGAACCCAGCGAATGGTCTCCTCTGAAATAGAAACTCTCCTACCCCTGACTGACACAACCTGTAACCTCGATTGCTAGATCGGCTTCTTGTTTTTCAGTAATCCCTAGCGAAGTGACGCAACATAAGCTACATAAAACTCAAGAACTACGAAGAGGGCATATTTGCTCAGCTGTTTTGTGGTCCATCACAACTCATGTATGTCTAACTCTGCATCTATCCTAGGCACTTTATGAAATTGTCGCGACTCTTCATGAAATTGTTGCACCAGTTTGCCCTGTCCTTTGGGCTCTAAACCCTGATCATATATTTTTTCATCCCTGGCACACACTATCTATAGTTGGATGGGGGTTGGGATTAGACTTCCTCCTGTTGGGTCTGCTAGGTGCTCTCTGACTCTATTCCGACCCTAAGTATAAGGTGGTCATTTGTAGTAGGCTGCTATCTGACCTGTCCCCATTACCCTGTTATTCGTCCTCTTCAGATAGGGAGGAATTATTAACTTCCACAGGTGTCTATGCCGCAAGCGCTCGGGTTTGAGGTCTATTGGATTTAGGGTCTATCTGGACTCTGTGGACTTCGAGAGAGGGTTGGAATTGATCAATCTCAGAGAATTCATCCATCAACCTCCATTGGAGAGTTTAAATTGCTCGTTTGTCCTTTGGGCCCATTTTATCTGCAAACTAATGAAATGGCAACAAAGAAGTTCAAGATGATTGATCCATTAAAACATATAATAAAGAACAAGAAACAAAAACAAATCAAAAATAGATATTCACTAATGCAACTGCAGGTTTGCAGATACAAGTATAGTTACTACTCGTATGGTGACTTATGAGTCGTATACTTGCCTCATAGAACTAGTATGCCTTCAAAAATGCTTTCTAATCTAAGATATGAGACACAGTTATGACTCATAAGAAGGCCTATGAGTCATAGTCTTAGTTTTATACCAAATTCCAAAAATATTTTTGATAACTTAGAAAAGCTTATGAGACCCTCACTACGAGTCATAGTAGGAACTACAAGTCATAGCTGGAACTATGAGTCATACGTGGGCCTCATATGAGAAACATGAGGAACCACAGATGACCAATGCTTCTATGAGGGGCCACTACGAGACATATAGGAACTTATGAGTCATAGGGGTGCCTGGTAGCTGAGCACAGAAGTCACCTGCAGTGTTTAACATTATCCCACACAAAGCACAAACCAACCACACAGTTCAAAACAATTTGGTACATACGAGCAATATATAATACATGGCACGTAATCGACTCCATACTAACATCAATTCTATACTAACATCAGACATTCAACATGAACAACATCCCTAAGAATTAAAACTAGTTCCACACTACGTCAAGCACACTGACAACAATATACATTTCAAACTCACACTTGAAAATTGTAAAACGTTCCAAGGGATGCAATTTCCATTCATATAAATTCAATCAAATCCTACAAGTTAAAGCATTAGTATTACACCCACACCTCCTAGATTCTAATTCCGACACCCGTTTAGACCATGAGTGGGCAACAATCACACAATACATCCATGAATTATAACTTTCGCATTCACCATCACCCAGTCAAGAATTTCAACATGATTCGATTCACAATTCAAATCTTCAAAGCCTAAAAACCTTAGGTTACAAGTCTAGTTCAATAATAACTATATGACATGATTTAACATGATCAAACCAAGCAGACACTCATATAGAGAACAAACTCAAAACAAAAGACTGCAATATTTAACCATGGAACGTACTGATCGATCGGAGAAGCAAACCAAAGCAAAAGGAAATTCAAAACCACGTCAAAAACCCTAAGAATAACAACCTCACCAGAATCTTTGCCGAAAAATGACGTGGGTAGTTGGGATCTTGATCAAAAAATAGCAATACTAAGTGAATTTGGGGAATTCATTGACCTTTAGGGTTCATAATTGATAATAGGGGTCAAATGTTATTTTGACCCCTTATACGAGCAAATCGGGTTGAAAAAATAAAAGTTTGCTAATCGAGGATATGAGACTCCGACTATGATTCATAGGCCATCCTACAACTCGTAGATCCCAATCTCATAACAACCCTAATACTTTTAAAAATTTAGGAATTATACCGGGGCACTGCGAACCACTCATACGACTCTAGGGGACCGTACGAATCATAAGGTTGGTTTGTAGTGTATGTGCCAACTCCTGATACTTACTGTCTCCCTCTACAAGGCATGACTACATGTCATAGTGAGGACTACGACTTATACGCCTGATCGTAAAGGCCGCTCCAAGTGCCATTTTTCAGATCTTTAGTTCTTCAATTTTCACCTGCAAACCAAATCTCAGAACACAACAATTCCCAAAATATTACAACTACACCAATGTCTTTCAACATTAAAACAAACTCATACCTTATACCTAAGAATCTCAACAACCAAAAACTCTTTAAAAAAACCAACAATTATCAATAATGCTTGGGTGGCCTCCCAAGAAGCGCCTTGTTTAATATCGTAGCTCAACTTTGTCATTGTTCTTCATCAACTATCATCGAGGGTCCACACCTCACTCTTGCACTCATTCAAGTACCTCATGGATTAGGCGAATATCGAACATGAACTCTACAACATTAAACCTAAACTGTAGTTGCCCCGAATCTATATCCATTAAGGCGCCTCTCCGATGGGCCAGAAATGGTCTCCCCAAAATGATGGGCACCTCATAATCAACTTCTAAGTCAAGGATTACAAAATCCACTAGAAAGATGAATTTATCAACTTTAATAAGCACATCCAAAAGGATTCCCTCTGGCTTTTTGATGGTTTAATCTACCATCACCAACCTCATTCTTGTCGGGGTAGGAGTACTAAGGCCAAGCTTTTTGAATATATCAAGAGGCATTAGATTGATGCTCGCTCCTAAGTCACACAATGCTTTTGCGAACACAAACTCACTAATGGTGTAAGGGATGGTTAATGCATTGGGGTCCTCTCATTTTTTCATAAGGAATTTGGTCATATCGCACTATATTTTTGGAGTTCTTGTGAGAACTCTTGGCTCAAAGTGCATTTCTTGGTAATCAAATCCTCTATGTACTTGGCATACCCGGGTATTTTCTCTAAGGCCTCTAGAAGGGGAATGTTGATTTCGAGTTGCTTCAAGATCAAGAGAAAGTGTTTGAATATACCCTCATCTTTCTTTTCTTAAGCCTTTGAGGGAAAGGAGGAGGAGGTTTGGGCATTGATTTCCATTTCTCGTTCTCCCTTGCCTCTTCCTGTTGCATCCCAACAACCTTCTGGTCTTCTCCCTCAACCATGACTTCACCACCAAGACCCTTCTCATAAACTTTATCCATAATTACCAGCATAAGGGCATCTATGATGCTATTTCCGCTCCTAGTCATCACCGCCATGTAATGCCCTACATTTTTAGGATTTTGAACCATATTTCTTCATAGGGTGCCTTTAGGCGTTGGTTCAATTGTGAAGAAACCTGCCTAAATTGTTGTTCATGTTGCTTAATCACCACCAATTGAGACTCTATTTTTTGGTTAATACTTGAAATATTTATTTTCATTCCCTTAAAGTCTTATCTTGGTGGTCGGCTCGCTTCAATAACTTTTCTAGCATT
Source organism: Solanum sejunctum (assembly GCA_025642045.1). Lineage (NCBI taxonomy): Eukaryota > Viridiplantae > Streptophyta > Magnoliopsida > Solanales > Solanaceae > Solanum > Solanum sejunctum. The sequence continues at coordinate 33,835 of JAOTQJ010102078.1, forward strand.
TCTTCAACACTAGAGTTGCTTCACCCGGCATCACAGTTGTGAGGAGGCACATAGGGACCATTCCTGTATCCCTCTCTTCTTCCCCACTCTGTGTCTAGCACTCTCTCTGTCTCATAGTATCTGCCCCAGTTGTCTCTATACATCCCATCATAGTTGAGGTTCCGACCTTGATTCCTGGACCCTTGCCTCAAATAGTCTCAATTGGACCCTTGGGGGTTGTTCTGGAAACCTACCTTTTGGTTTCTTACAAAACATGAATCCTCATCAAAGAATGGATCATCATAGGTAGGAGCCTTCAGAGGTTGGTGAGTGACTACCTTGACACTTGCTTGATTTTACTTTAAAACTACTCCATACTTATGTGAAGTTGAGCAAGTTATTCGATGATCTCTTTGTTAACCTTTGCTTGCTTATTGTTGGTGTTGACCGCATAAGAAGGTTTCATTGCACCTAGCTCTCATTGACCCTATGCTCTAGTTGTTTTGACCACTTGCTCCATCCTTGCAACTATCAATGCAAAAGGTTGGTCTAGGAACATGCCTCCCATAGTTATGT
>JAOTQJ010102078.1:34489-44585 GCA_025642045.1 Solanum sejunctum
TGTTTTGACCACTTGCTCCATCCTTGCAACTATCAATGCAAAAGGTTGGTCTAGGAACATGCCTCCCATAGTTATGTTAGTGCAAGCTTGACTATTCTCGTCAAGTGCCCAATAGGAAATCTCAACCAAGGCATCATCAATAATCTTGATGTTGTGCTAATAGAATCATCCGGCAATTGCTCAAAGTTATTGCTTTGTTCTTTGAGCTTCAACTTCTTAGATCTTGAGAATATAATTCAAAGAATACTCTCTAAAGCTCAGCCCAACTCATGATAGTAGCCGAAGGAAGCTCGAACAATTATACACCTGCATTGCCAGTCAATGACAATGGAAATAGTCTTAAACCAACAACATCAAGAGAAAGGTTTTGTGTCCCTATAACACTCTTGCAAACAAATATCACATTTTGAAGATAACGGTTGGGATCCTCTGAAGGTAGCCCTATGAACAGTCTGTGGTTTTGGAGGATTTTGAGCAATCCCCTCAACACTGTGAACTTAGTATTTGCCAGTGAAAGAGGCAGTACTATGGCACTGGTAACATCCATGGCCATAGGGTTAAACCGATATTGATTACATCCATACGCAATTTCATTGAAGTCCCTGAGATATGGCCTGTTACCCCTTTGTTATGGATTCTCTTCTCTATGCATATCCTCATTCGGATTCATATCCTACTCAACCTCGATATCCTCATTCACTTGAGCCATTCTTCTTGGTAGCTAATGGATTTTCAAATTGAGTGGAGCTAAGGGATTGCCTTGGTTCCTTATGTTGGGCATACAACACAGTACACCCTACAAATAAAATCAAACAACAAAAATGACAAAAAAAACAAAAGTAAAATATACGAGACTCTAGAAATCAATACTAAAACTAACTAACAGTGAAACCAAATCAAAACCCAGTCGTATTCCCCGGCAATAGTGCCATAACTTTTGATAATGTTCACTCCCCAATAAGAAAGCGATCATTATCAACAATTAACCTAATCAAAGGTTAGGGTCGAATCCACAGGGAATACGAGGCTTGACTGCAAGACTTCACTACTAATCATTTCAAGCATCAATAACTAAAATCTCTAAATTGGGGTGTTTTGTGATTCAAAAATAAAAGTAAAATTATGACTATACTGCTACACCGAAAAACACTCAATTTTAGGGCCAACTTGGGAATTGTATTCCCCATGGTTTATTTACTATATTATCCTAGGTAACATAACCACAATTGAAGATTAGCATGCGGTAACTTAGGTTTTTCCAGCTCTCTTATGAAGGTGAAGGTCGAATTTCACCTTGTTGCTTGGTCGACAACCATAGTGCACCAACTAACCTTTTCTAATTACCCTAATCAACCTCCTCTTAGTCAGGTTTGGTTGATTAGACAAGAAGACATCGATCGGATCCTATTTTCTACTTTCCTTTTCATATTCGTCACTACCTTGGTCGGGATCATGATAGTAGACAGGGTTCGATGTTGGCCACCACCAAACAACAATCATAATGAAGAGAAAATAGACAATACATGCAAAACCCTAATCATAGAAATGCAAGAAACCTAGGATATCTCAAGTTAACTAACCATGGTTCCCATAACCCCAAGTTATGGGTGCTTAGCTACTCATAACTAAGGGAAAACAAGCAAAAATACACATATAAGACATAAATGAAAGTTTTACCAACAACAATGAAGAAAGTAGGCACCACAAGCTGCTAACCCACAAGCTTGATTATTCAACAATGAGTACAAAGCAAGATTTGCAATCCCCAAAATAGGTTTCCCAAGAGAGAACAATAAACTAATCTAAAAAACTAAGAAAAGACTCAACAGATAATTCTCAAATGTCTCCTGGTCGAACTCTTTTCGAGAACCCAAACTTAAACTATATATAGTATTCACAAAATAACCCTAGAATTTACACAAAAAAGATATCTAGTAGTTGATAAGTCTCGCAGGTATGACTCATAGGATGACCTATGAGTCATAGTCGGGGTCCCGTATCAGGTTCTTGGAATGTCAAACTAAACTGGTACGACCCTTTTGTTCGTCTCACAATCATGGTCTTTAGTTTTTTTGCCCAACATTTTGGCTCTCTAATTCCTGCTATGATTCTACCTATATGAGTTGTAGTAAAACTTATGACTTATAGGATGGCCTCGTAACAGTGACCTCCACTTAGCAGATTTTTGAATTTTTGATCTCTGATTCTTACTACAATACACCCTATAACTTGTAGCTTGGGCTATAACTCATAAATGTTCTCGTCTATCCTAAGCTTTAGCAAAATCTTCAACTTTTCTTCAAAATTATGCCAACCTAACTTTTCTGCAAGAAAAACACAAAAACACATAAAAATCATAAAAAGTCATATTAACAACTCACAAAATCCCTTGTTGTAGGCATAAAACGTGTTGTATTGTGACAGCACATCATCTTCATAACCATTGATCTCCTTTAAGTGACTAAACTTGCCCTACGATAGATTATGTGATAATATTCATAAGTGTAAGTCATCATTTGGTCGAGTGTAGCCATGGAGACCTCGTGAAAGTGATAATCGATAGTTAAGCATGTATTGATGTATTATGGTGGGAAAGTATGGAAATTCCATCCATGTAAACAATGAAATTGTCAAAGTGTGAGTGAATGGATGAATGGCCTTGCCAATAACCATAGGAGATAGTCATTTTAATAGCCCAAGTGCACTTGGTGATGCACCCAATGGTCATATGCATTACCTTAATTTCCTGACCTTTTTTAGGGACTGTTGCATCTTTCGGAGTGTCATTGAATGTACCAGTGGCCCCAATTCTGAAATTTGTGCAAAAAGCCAATGTTTTTTTTGACCACCAAATTAGTTCGGCAATTCATAGAGCATGATACGCAGTCTAATTGGCCTGCCTCTTTTCTAAATATTTCTCATATGATCAATGCTTCTCATGAGAATATTGAAGTATGTTGTGCAAAATGACCAAGAGAAAGCACATTCTAGCCAAGTTCACAAGACTTTCACCATTGCAAATAGAGTCTAGCCTGAAGATGCATAAGAGTGAGTCTAGAACTAGGGCCCTGCATGACTCCATCTCACAATCCTCACAGAAAACTCAAGAAATCACAAACCCAAAGTTTGTCAATATACTCAGGTATGAAGTGAACAGGATAATCATGAAGGAAAAACAAACAACAGAAGAATTAATTGATTGGTATCCAGAAGTTTGGGAAGTACTTAAATTACATAAATTTCAAATCTTTACAAAACCTCAGGACCTATATGTCCCTAGTCTTGTGATTGAATTCTATGAATCATATCGACAAGTCATTCCCAAGAGCATAAGCAGGGTGTCAATTATATCAAAATATCTTGATGTTGTAGAGGTTCAGGTACACAAGTTTTGTGTGGAGTGGCTGATATTAATAATATATTTGGCTACACATTCAGGAGTTAGAGCTACTTAAAAGATCTATTATAGTTCCAAACTTTTGAAGATATCAAAGCATGGTTGACCCAGCTAATTGGAACTCCAACTCCCTCATGGTTGAAAGAAGGGAGCAATCATTAAGAAGAAAAAGCTAAACATACTAGCTAGGTTTTGGTTTAGTTTCAGTAACAGTAATTTGATGTCATCTCAGAATGAGTCTATACTTCACCATGCCAAGGCTACATTAGCGGGTTGCATCAGTGACGACAAGAAGCTGAGTCTTGGATCAATCATCACCTTAGAAGTCCTATCTGGAGTAAAATAAAAGCAAACATATTTGTTATTCCCAAGTCTCATCCCAGCTTTCTGCAAGCAGGCTAAAGTTCTGAGAAACAAAAAGACAGATATAGAGCTAACTCTATCGATATCTATTGATATCTGACAAATTGAGGCTGATTACCTAAGACATAAAGAGGATAAGGTTAGAAAGAAGTCAACTGACAAAATGCTAGTTATTGATGTTGAGGCCCTCGAGTCTGGTGTTTTAGAGCTGGGCACTGAGGCAGGTATATCTTCTTCCTCTCCTACTTTACACTCCCCTTCTACTCCTAGTCTATCTACAAAGAAAGAGTCCATAAATGACCAACCCCCACTTACTAAGGCCACTATTTTCATAATTGTTCACCTGGTCAAAGTCGCTGATTTTTGAGCCACAAGGGTTGAATCATCTGTGCCCAAGTTAGTGGAGGTGGCCATAGTTAATGCTTTCAATACATATGTTGAGGCTGAGGCAACACAATATGAGCTAATAGAGGCTCACAAGTTGAGGATGGATAGGCTCGAGTGTATGATTGATGACCACGAGAAGGAGTTGGCTAGCTTAAAAGATAGAGTGATAGCAGGTGAGAAAGCTAGTGGTGGTAGCACAGACACATCAGCTTTGAATGCCAATCTTGATGAGTTTAAGAAGGAGGTGACATACCCCTGATCCACTAATTTGACTACATTCTTTGATGTGTTGGAATATCCACCAGTCAAGGTGGATGTGGATACGATCCTAGATAAGGGGCTAAATATAGAGGTTCCGGGTGATACCAATGAAAAGAACTAGGAGGTGAGCACTTCGAATACTAATGAGACATATTGGGAGCGAATTAGAGCCAAGAGGACCAAGAGGATTTAATAGGGGTGGAGGACGAGATTTTGGAAGTGGCAAAAGCAGTATCTATTATGGATCAGTCCATGATAGGTATGTCAAGTATGAGTGAGCCTAAGCCTGCTAGGCCCAACATTGATCTAGAGAGCACACCAATAAAACAGGGAATTGATACCGCCATTACCTCTTCACCAGTTCCACCACCACCACCATAATAGGATTGACTTGACAGGGGGATTATTATGCTTACTACTTTCTATTATGCTTACTCTTTTTTGTCCCTTGCATATTGAGGACAATATTTAGTTTGTTAGGAGTGGGTGAGCTTGAGGAATTCCCTGTCTTCTGGATGATTTATGTTTTGCATTTTGATGAGACAATGGTATTTTATTTTAATGATGATGATATTGATGGATATTTAGATATTTTTTTATCTTTTTTGGTTGTAATAAAGTTTAATTTGGGATGTAATAGAGTGGTGTTTATTTTTATTTTTCTTTCCCTTTTCTTGTTGAATGTATCAATAATTACAAATGATGTCCTTGAATCAAATTTTTAGCAAACCCCGTGCATAGATGACATGCCTGCTAATGTAATATCTTGTCTCTAATCCTTAGCAAATCTAGCATTGATGTTCCATATCTTTGATTCAAATAGTGCCACAGACGAGGAACATGTACTCACTAATTAATCTTTCTTAATAAATCAATCCTCAAATGGATTTGAGGAATCTTGAGTTGACAATGTGAGCAATTGAACTTGGATATGTGATGATCAAAAAAATTCAAATGTGTTTCCATCGTTTGAATGCAAACCTATTTGCCAATGTAGGATTAGGTATCTTGTTGAAATGCTTGTATTGCATCATATAGAACTTTCCTAGTTTATTTCGAGTAACTTGATTAATTTCGGATTAGAAGAGGACCTCAGGCCTTCTTTGGTTCCATTAGCCCAATTTGACCATAGTCACATCCCTTGGCAGTGAAATGAATCCTTAGTGAACCCCTTTTGAGCCTTGATCCCTTCTTTGGCAACCTTGTAACCTTGGCTCATGTTGTAAAAGATAATTCCTTTTTGTTTCTTAACAATCCCTTCTTGAGCTATAAATTTAGAGCAGTGGGCAAAGGCTGTGTTGGGGGTGTTAGTAGGAAGAAGGAAGTATCTCTCATGAAAGAGTTAGAAAAAGAGGGGCAAGAATGAAAGAAAGACATTGAGGAGTCCTAGAAAAGAATGAAAAGAAAGTGTAAGAAACAAATGTTTGAAAATTGAGGACCTTCCAAAAAATGAGAAAAGTCTTGTTGAGAAAAAGAATGCAAAAGGGAGACACTTAGGAAGATGAATCAACAACAAAAGAGATGTCAAAAATGAGATGAAAAGGGAACCAAAACAAGTTCCTGAAAAGAACATGTAGAGTTTAAGGAAGAATGATCCACTATTGACCAATTACTATCCTACTCAACCTTTACCCTACATTATAGGACTAGCAAAGTCCTTTGGGATCCTAGTCCAGAAAAATGTCAAGTGACCTCTGATAGAGAATAAGGGCAAGCCTATGGGTTGAAGATTACATGTTATTTCTCATTTTCGAGTGAGAGTAGAAGAAATACTCTAAAAACTAATGTCGTAATCTTGAGTGTTCAGGATCTTCTTTGGCGTGAGGGCAAATAGTGATGTTTTTGGGTAGTGATTAGTAGCTACATTAGCAATTGTGAGCATAGACATGCTTTGATTACTCATTAGTTATCTCTCGAGGCTTCAAAATCATGTAAGTGGTTTGTGGAGGTACGAGAAGGGATGAAAAAGGTTGAAATATATGTGTTGCTCCTTGTGACCCTATTTGTAAGCTCTGAGTTGGATAGATTGATGTTCGATTTGCTTGAGGAAAATAAAAGGCTTAAGTTTCAGATGTCAATGAGTCTATATTTCTGACTCATTTTGGGGATATATTACATGGAAAAATTGCCCTTAGTGTGTTATTTATTTCAACTTCTAACATATATGCATGTGCTATGATATCTTGACTTATCTGTAGTTGAGTTGGATAGATTTATATCCATTCCTATGTTTAATTTATATTTTCAATGTTGCAAAGTTAGGGGTTTACTTTAAATCTTTGATTGTTACCTTAGTTGAAACTATTAGAGTGTGGAATGGATAGATTGGCCTGAAACTTCTTGGGTTTTAGTTGAAGTCAATGGCCATGGATTCAATAGCCAAGATATTAGGGGTTTTGCTGAGACTTCTTAGGCCAAGGGTGTCCTAGGGGATTTTTGTATGATTTCTTAGCTGATTCATACAAAACACCCATGTATCATAGCTGATTTGGGTTACAAGCAACCTAGCCTATTAACTCATTTAGTGAAGCATCTACACCTAGCTGGTAAATCGGTTCCTATGTTTACAGAACCCCAACATCTTCCCTTAATGGTTGTTTAAATCGTTATTTAGAACTTTTTTAGCTGAACTCTTACTTTGATTATTCCAATACCCCAGATCTTACAATTACTTGGTCCAACAAATCACCTCTGGCTTAAACAATGATTCCCTATAGGATCAACCCCAAGCTCTAAAGTTGGGTTATTATTCTGATTATGACTTTCCCATCTGTCTTTGAGTAGTTGAGTTGAGCGACATCAAATAGCAACCCACAAATGCAAAGAGTAACAGGGGGTTCACAGACACATATGTTCCACGAACGTGGAGTGTAGAATCAACAACAACCCTGCAAAGCCAGAGTATCATCCGCAAATGTAGAAAATAAAATCCACTTGCATCAGCAAAATCACATCTTTAACCAAACACAAAATAGGCACTTGAAACTCATTCAAAATTAGAATTTTATAGATTTTATATGTATCCACACTAGAAACAATGATCCAGACTCAATGGAATCATCCAAAATCAATTTTATGGCCTCCTCACCATATTTACCAAATAAAACTAGTTCAAAGCATCCAAATACCAAAACTGCGTATAAAACCCCAAAAAATTATTATTTCAAAACAATTTATAGAATTAGATTTACAATCCATAACTAATGGAATTGTCGAAATTATGATTCAAGCTTTTGAACTCGAATGTTGACCAAAGTCAAACATTGGTTTTGGAAATGACTAAAATCTCAACTTTGGGCCTAAAAACCTTATTTTAACTCAAAATTCCATTCTGCAACTTTCCATAGTTTAGTTTTAATATTCCAAAGCTAATGGAACTGACAGATCCCCAATCTGACATCCAAAACTCAGAATGACCAAAAAACTCACTTTTTCAACAATGTGAGCACCAAAAAATAGGAAAACTCATACTTTCAACTTTTAAAACTAAGTATTCCAATTACAACCATTCAAATAGCTCAAATAAGGCCTGAAGCAACTTATGAAAGGTTAAAATAATAAATTTTATAGATAATGCCGAAAATGACAAACCAGGTTATTACATCATTCACCACTAAAATGAATGTTCGTCCTCGAACATATGGAAAAGAGGAGTGTTTGAAACCTCAAAAATGCTAGGATATCTAGCCCGCATGTCAAACTCCAACACCCAAGTAGCCTCATAAACAGAACGGTGCCGCCACTGTACCTTCACAGAAGGTATATCATTGGATCTCAACCTTCGGATCTGTCTGTCAAATATAGCTATAGGTTTCTCTTCAAATGACAAATCTACACCCAACTTAAGAAAGTTAGAAGAAATCACATGGGACTCATCTAGAATGTACTGGCGAAGAATGAAAACATGAAAAATAGGATGAATAGAAGATAATCTCGATGGTAAAGCCAACTCATAGACTATCTCATAGTCTCTCCTAAAAATCTCAAATGGTCCAATGAATCTAGGACTGAGCTGGCCCCTTTTCTCGAATCTCATCACCCTTTATGGATGAAATTTTCAGCCAAACACTGTCACCTACAGAGAACTCAAAAAGCCTAACCCTTTTATTAGTATAACTCTTCTAGCAGATCTTGGCAGTCAAAAGTCTACTCTGAATTAATCAGACCCATTCCATGGCATCCTGAAGTAAATCAACACCCAACATCTCAACCGAACCTGAATCAAACCATCCAGTGGGTAATATACACCTCTGGCCATACAAGGGCTCAAATGGTGCCATTTGGATGCTAGAATGATAACTGTTGTTATATGTGAACTTTGATAATGGTAAGTGTTGGTCCCACCATGCCCCAAAATAAATAACACAAGCCCTATGCATATCCTTTAACACTTGAATAGGGCACTCTAACTGACAATCAGTCTAAGGATGAAAAGCTAAACTTAAAGCCACCCCAGTATCCAAACCATGCTATAGAGCCTTACAAAAGTAAAAAGTAAACATAAACCCTTTGTCTGATACTATAAATACTGGAAAACCATGCCATATAACAATATCTCGGGTGAAACACCCCAAAAATGCCCTGAAATATGCCTTGAAAATATCCATAATAGTAATTTCCATATATCTCAAAATTCATGTGTGATACTAAAAAATTGAGTTTATATTCTTGATCAGGGGGAAAATTGAGTGGGAAATGATTATAACCCTAATTTTAGAGGATCTGTACCAAAATTTAGTTTTGCCAACTTTGCAATTTCCAGAGAGCATTCGCGTTGGCTCCATTATGCGAACCCATCACGAAGCAGTGTTATCACTTCCTTAATTTTCTACTTTAAGCCTAACAGATTGGAGTCATGGTCCCATGCCCTTATGTGTGTGGAAGCACCTATACTTAGCCATTTTTCAACTCTATATCATTTAAAATACTCTCAAAACCCTCTCTAACACCAAACCAAATATTTCATCCAAATTCAAGTGTCCCAAGCTTAATTTTGGATCTCAAGAACATCATTCAAGCTTTAAGTTCTCATTAAAATCTACATCAAGGAAAGCCCCAATTTAAGGTATGTGGGTTTCAACCATTGGGTCGTTTCACCCATGGTGTCCAACCTTCATTTTCATGAAAATTGCATGTTTCTAAGTTATATTACTTATGGGTATTACTTATTATGAATTATGATTATAAATTATGAAGGGGTTGTATGAAATATTGATTGGGAACACATGTCTACCTATTTCAAGATTGTACTATGAGATGATCTGTCTATTTTGACTATGCATGTTTTGAGTTATGCATTTATAACCTATTATACGATTTGATGAGGGACTTCAAGGTATCTTACATGAGGGTCTAACTATGCACTGGTGTGTTGATTTACATTAAGTTTTCTCATATGATTTCACTCTTGAATTGCATTATCTTAAACAAGCATTACACATCGGCCAAGTGTTTGATAAAATGTCCGGTTAAAGATTCTTGAGTTATTAATGATCTATTGTATGGCTTATGAGTTAAGTGACTTTATGATGATGAAAGGAATGTATGTATATATTGAATTCATGAAAATTATCTATAGTATTGCAAGTTGGCCACACTTTGTTAAGGAGGTGATATGCCTCAACCACTTTGATGGGGGGTGCTATAACCATCTACCATGTTGAGGGGTATATACCTTGATCACTTTGA
>JAOTQJ010102079.1:0-11487 GCA_025642045.1 Solanum sejunctum
ATGACATTCTATAATATCATATCTCCATCATTATGGATAGGTCAATGAGAAAAGACATTAGCCAAAATATTTACGAGTACTTATTTGAAATTTTGAACCTAGACAAGATTTGAATGAAGTTTGATTTAGGTAAGATCTGGAGCAATCTAGTAATGAATTATGGGTCTATGTATGAAATTGATCTTTTGAATTGATAGCTAAGACAAATAAGGAGTTTGTACAACTTTACAAAATCGAATTTGGTCAAAGAACTCTTGGAATTGATCTTAGTACAATGAGTTTAATGTGAAACGTCATGCTTTGAGCATGTGTTGCGAATTTAAAGCTTGAGATACAAATCTCGAGTTTCTGACTTCATGCAACCTATCATTGGGGAATGGGTCCCGCTATGGTGGTGCTGCAATAGCGAGTAGTTGCAAATTTTAATTTAGAAAAGCTTCAAAATTATTTTTTTTCTCCCACTTTGTTCTTGAGAGATCAAAAGCAACCAAGGACAGGTTTTCTTTGGTTCTACACCTGTTTCATTGATAAAGGTAAGTTAATTATTCGTTATTTTGTAATTTGATTCCTACACCTTAAAATCTAAGAGATTTCACTTTGGGAAAGATTGTGACCTACTATTAACGGTGGAAAAAACTCTAGTTGAAGGAGATGATCATAAAATTGGCCAAGAATTACGATTTTGATATAATTTGAGTATTTTAGGCCATTATTTTTGATCCATTATATTTCTTATTTATTTTTAGATTGAGAATGAGCCAAAATTTTAGAAAAACGGAAAACTCTAATTTTTTAGAGTTCTCAATACTTATTTTAAGATAGGTGATGATTTTTAATTTTTATTTATGTTATATGCGTTTGATAACTATATCAATAATGTTACCTGCATGTATGTGAATAGAGAATGAGGGAATAAACTTAATCAAATGACTTCATAGTCAAATTGCATGCAATAAACTCATTATTGGAATTGGATAAGTTGTGAACATTCATTGGGGGTCATAATTATGATTGTGATTGTGTATCAGATGTCACATTTCAATACCACTATTAGATCTGATGTCAATTTTTGACATAATATTAGATCACGTGTCATGTTCTGACACATCATTAGATTGAGTGTTATGTTCCAACACACTATTATATCGAGTATCAAATTCTGACACATTATTAAATTAAGTGTTACGTTCGAACACAACTTATTTTGGGTGTCAGTCCCACGAGAGGGTCAATGTTGATTATTGCGTTGAGAATGGTAATTATGGGATCATATTTAATTACTATTTTTTCATAACTAGTTAAAAATCATTCTAAAATTGGTCAATTTAGAAATAATTAAATTAATTATTTCAGTTTGATAATTTTAAGAAACTGATTAATTGATTTATATCAATTTGTCTTATAGCCAAATTAATAAATGAACTCAATTTGACTATATATTTTTTTGACAATTGGCCACAATTATAATTTAGAATGACCAAAATTTATAATTAAAACCACCTCCCCTTTAAATTGTTAATTTTGGGCCAAAATTGGCTTAACCGATCCATTGTTTTTAATTAAGATCAGCTGAATACATACAACATCTTCAACAAGAAGCCTCGAAAGGAGCCGTTAATCCGTGTACTCCAGCTCATTGGTCCCTTTGAATTTGATTTTCGGATTTTCCCCAATTTCCTCATCCTCAGCTCCCCCCCCCCCCCCCCGCCCCATGAATTTCATCTATTCTGGGGGATGGAGAGTTGAAATTCGAGGGAAAGAAGAGTGTTTCGGACCACTGCAATCCTCAACTTTTTTCTCCAAACTCATTGCACTAAAGGTTCTGCAAAGCTTTTACGAGGTGACCCATGTTGTAAAAACTTAATCTTGGAGCTGAATTCATCGGAAATGAAGGCATTGTTGAGAAACTGAGTTTTGAAAATTCCGAATAATTCTTCTTCTGGTTAAAAAATGATTATGGGTTTAATCATTCAAGAGTTTCACATAATTTTGTTGCGCATGTTTTGGATAAAAAATAGCGGTTAAAAGCTTTGAAGATTCATATACAACATTTTTGGTTCAGCAACAAGGTATTTTATTCTCTGCTATGTCATTAAACATTCTATTTTGTTTACTCCCTCTGATTCCATATTACTTGTCGACTTTCCCCTTTACACGCCCCTTAAGATACTTTACTAATTCATAATTCAACTCTTTTTTGGTAAACTCTATATTTATGTGCAAGTTATATGGGATGGAGAGAGTGTTAGTATGGTGTAAATAGGTACTCCCTTTGTCAGATTTTATGTTATGGGCTTCCCTCAAGTAAAATAAAGATCTTGGAACTTGTAGTTTAAAACAACATTCGTATTGCTATAAATAGTCTCATTAAATTTAAAAATGGAAAAAAGTATAGAAATGTGACACTATTTCCTTATTAGGCACATTTCTATATGTGGAAATAATTTGACTTTAAACCCTTGTTTAGATGTTATGATGTGGCTAAGATGACAGTTCTTTTGTAAAATTGTAAAACTATATCACGTAAATTGAAACAGAGAGAGTATCATTCTTTTTTGGGAACAAACTAAAAGGAAAGTGTATCACATGTGTTGGGATAGAGGAAATACTTCTTACATTGCTCATTTTGCTGTTTATGTAAATTTGTTGTTATTTCCTATCAGGCCTTAGTTCAGCTCATTTGATATGCAACCTGCTTTGATTCACTTTCAGAAATGGGATTCTAATCATGTTGTCTGGGATGTGCTGGCTTCTGCTTTTTCCCATTGTTAGATGGTTGATGATGCTCTCTTTGTTTTTGCAAAGATGAAAGATCTTATTAGCCAGGCTTCGGTGTTTACATACAATTATTTGTTGTATAATTTGAGGCACACTGATTACATCTGGGATATTTATGATGATATCAAAGCCAGCGGGATAAACCCGAGCGAGTATACTAATTCGATTCTTATAGATGGTCTGTGCAAACAATTCTTGATGCCAAAAGCAGTTGATTTTGTCTGAGGGACTGAACGTAGAGAGTCTGAGTCTTGTGTTGTATATTTCAATACTCTTATGTCGGGTTCCTGTAAAATGGGTTCCGTAGACATTGCTAAGTTATTCTTTTGTACGATGTTTAAATGTGGAGTACATCCCAATGTGTATAGTTACAATATTCTCATTCACGGGTTAAGTGTGGCAAGTGCGATGGAAGAAGCATTGGAGTTCATAGATGATATGAACAAACATGGTTTAAAGCCTGATCTGGAAACTTATAATGTCCTCGCCAAAGGATTTCATTTGCTTGGTATGATGAATGTTGTCCGGAAGTTCATTAATGAAATGCTTCATACAGGTATGAATCCTGATATTTTCACATATAAAGTGTTGAATTGTGGATATTGCAACAAAGGTAATGTTGATGAGAGTATTAAGTTGAGGGAGAAGATGTCTTCAAAGGAGGGTGTCCATGCTAGTTATGTCTCAGACGACATGTTACTTAGCAGTTTGTGTAAAAGCGGACGTTTGAATGAAGCTTTGAATTTGTTCCATGAGATAGAGAGCAGCGTCGTAAACTAGGTCATATCATGTATTCGATTCTCATTCAAGGCCTTTGTAAGAAAAGATTGGTTGATATGTCTTTTAAATTGCACAAAGATATGTGTTATAAGAGAATTATTCCAAATATTGTTGCTCATAGATCTATTCTCAAAAGCTTTTGTGGGAAAGGGTACATGTATATGAGGCAAGAGTTCTGTTTGACACTTTAATAAACAGCGATTTAATACATTATATTTTTTTGATTAATGTCATGATTGACAGATATGCAAAACTTGGTGATATCGGTGAGACTGTTCAGGTATACGAACTAATAACGCGGAAAGGATTTATGCCAAGCATAGTTACATTCAATTCCTTAATATATGGGTTCTGCAAAGCCAGAAAGTTAGATGATGCCAGAAATTGGGTTAACACTATATGTGCACATGGGTTGATACCATCAGCGAGGACATACACAACTCTTATGGACGCCTATGGTGAAGGAAAAATGCAAGTTGTTTTTGAGTTGCTAGAGGAAATGAAAGTAAGGAGCATAGAACCAACTCATGTTACTTACACAGTGATAATGAAATGCCTATGTGATGAGTCGTAGAAATACGACTCTTATAGGGCTTTAAACGAGGGATTTTTGTCCGTTCTCAAGTAAATGTGTTATTTTGATGTTTGTTTTTTGTTATTTTTCAGGAAAAGTGACTATGACGTGGAGAAATGGGTGAACTACAGGAAAAGAGACCAAAAAGAGCTCAAGTTTGGGCGAGAGGAGCAAAAATGGAACCAAGTGATGGCACACGGGGACCTACACGGCTCATGTACCACCACACGGACCGTGAGGCCCACGATGGCCTCACACTTGGTGACAAATGATGACGACAAGGAGCTAAGGAAAGATGCAGGGGAAATTCGCCTAAGGCCCTTCCCACGGCACCCTTCACGGACCGTGGGACTTGCCACGGGCTGTGCCATGCCGGGTCAACGTGACGTGATTGAGCCATTACCGTCGAAAGTTGAAGAACTTGAGCAAGTGGCATGAGACGGGGCCCATCACGGGCCGTGTGACCAACCATGGTCCGTGACTCGGGCCGTGAGGACGAATGAAGCTGGAAAATGTTTAAGGCAAGGCAGACAGTCCATTAGACGGACCGTTGAATCGCACACGGGCCGTGTACTGGCATGTGGAGCGGTAGCATGGATGGAAGATGTTTGAAGGCCAAGTATGATCACAGCTCGGTAAACGGTCCGTCCAACTCCTCACAGGCCGTGTAGTGGCTCATGCCCATACCGAAATCAATTTTCCTATTTTAAATCGGATTGGGTTTTCATTGTATATAAAAAGTATTTTTATTTCGTTTTTACTTAGTCTTGGACGGCTAGAGACAGAAAACTCATGAGAACACTATTTTGCTTGTAATTCCATTGAATCTTGGGGATTTCAACTATCTTGTTCAAGATTGTGATCCGTGGATTCTCTTATTCTTCAATAGTAAGTTCTTCATTATGAATTCCATTTAATATTGTGGGTTATCTGTCGTGAACATGCTAGGCTAAACCCGCAACTAGGATTGTGGGAACCATGACAAATCAATAAGATAGGCAAATATGGGGTAAATCTTGGGATTGATTAGCATATATATCGTAGAAATCTTCATTATAATTTCTTCCTTGATGAGTCGACGCATTAAGGTAAGTCTGTATTCATTGCATGCCCGAAAGAGATGTTTTGATTAGGAAAAAAAGTTCTACGAAGGAAATTCGGGTTTTTTAACCTAGTCTAAGTACTTGAGACCGAAAGGTGAGAGTATTCTAGGATTGACAACAAGGGTTAGTAAGTATACGTTCTGAGACCGAAAGGTGATGAACAATATGCATCTAAGAAGGACTGAGGTGTTACATAACCTATTAGAATCTTGTATACGTAATCATGAACGAGTTTATCACTAGAATCGGCTATCGCATTAGATGTCTTAGGGAACACAATCCTAGCTTCGTATTAATTGCTTAAAATCCCGGTGTCTTTGTACTCGCTTGTTACTTTACTTTAGTAAGTTAGTTTATAAAAACCAAAATCCCCCCATTTACTTTATGTGCTTTTGTTTCGGGAATAGATATTACATCTGAAAACTGTGCTAATAGATTTATTCTCACGCATTCCCTATGGGATTGGCCTCAACTCTGGTTGACTTCTATATTTGATCAACGACCGCTTTACTCTTTCTTTTGGAGTGTAAATTCAGGCGTATCACTATGTAAAAGAAGGCAGATGCATGAGTCTGCCCAGATACTTAAGCATATGTTACCGGATGGTTTTCAGCCTGATGAAGTTTTTTACAACACCATTGTCAAAAGTTTATGTGAAGCTCGAGATATGAAAGGCACTTTCCAATTATATAAACAGATGGAGAAGGTCAAACTTCAGCCAACTCGTGTTACGTATAACATTCTCCTTAATGGTTTATGTACACATGGAGAGCTAAAGGATGCTGAGGAACTATTTTCTACACTCCAAGATGTTGGCCTGATGAAATGTGATTACACCATTCTAATAAAAGCGCATTGTGCAAAAGGATCAGCACATAAGGCAGTGGTTCTGTTCCAAAAGATGATTGAGAAGGGCTTTGAAATCTCTATTAGGGATTATAGTGCTGTGATTTAATAGGTTGTGCAAAAGAAACTTAGTAGCTGGTGTGGAGATTTTTCTTTGTATGATGTTGTTTCATGGCATATCTGTTGATTCACAAATTTGTTTTGGTATGCTTAACAGTTTCCGTCATATTTGTGATCACAATTATTTGTTCCAATTGGTCTCTTTGATGATTAAGTGTGCGTTAGATAATGATCTAATTGTGGTTAAGTGTAGGAGACACAAATTCAGGATGATTGATGTCTCTCCGTTGCAGTATGTAAGCTTCTTGGTTCCTGTGATGTTATGAGAAAAGTTCCTAGAAGCTGCCACTTGATTTTATAAGGTATGTGTAACTATTCAATAAGTCATATCTGGGTTGAATTTTTTGGTAGGAAAGGTTTGTAATTGCACCGACTATCTCACTGTGAATGGTGGTTTAATCTTATGTCTTAATGTGCCATTTCAGTCACTTGTTTCTGTATCTGCTCCTTGTTGTGGACTGAATAATTTGCGCCTCTTTCTTTTTTGAGTTAATAAGTAAAGCATTAGTTCTTGGCTTTTTTTTTTTTTTTTTTTTTTGTGTGTGTGTGTTATATGGATTTTGCAATAAGTTCATATCATAATTAACTCTTTATATTGTGGTTACTGCATTGTGCTTGCGTCTTTTCATTTAGTTTGGATATTTGAAAGTGATTGGCATTTGGTGTGTATTAATACGCTGTCGTGGATTAACATTCAATCTCTATGTTAACGTCGTAAATTTTGTGCATCTTAGGTCATAGTCAAGGACATTGTTATCAAAGCTGTTATTGCTCAGTTTAGGGCACATAAGAGTCCTATTTCAGGTCTATGCTTTGATCCTAGCAGTACTCTTTTGGTGATAGCTTCAATTCAGGGTCATAATAGCAATGAATTCCAGATAATGCCTATACTATCTGAAAATACCTCGCTTACTCCTATCTTATGACCATTTTTACAGGCTGCAGCGTGGACTGACTAATGCAATAGGTGTAGTTTGTCTGTTTTCTCTTTCTGTTTAAATTTATTGTTTTTGAGGTCTATAAACTAAATTTTCCTTTTGGATATCTCAGGTCATACAGGATATAAGTTTTAGCGCTGATAGTGAGTGGATTATGATAACTTCTTCAAGAGGGACTAGCCATCTATTTACAATTTCTCCTTCAGCAGAAGCGGTTAATGTTCGATCTTCAGATGCATATCTTACTGCTTGGAGTAATGACTCTAGTGTCTTGGAAAAACTTGCAGTTCACTGCTCCTTGAATTAAAAAAATTTGGTGCTTAATCAACAGAACATCTGTGATTCGGGCCATCCAATGACTCTTTCTTTTGTTGATCGAATAAGGAGGGGAAGTAATGGTATAGACTGTTTTTCCGTGTTTTTGTTTTATTCCATCCTGTTTCGCGATTATGGTATTGTATCCCTTGTTTGTTGCGTTTGTTAAAAAAAAAAAGGAAAAGAAATCCTAGTCATTTGAATTGAATCTAAATCTATCTTCTTCTGTTGCCTCTAAATTTTGGTATTATGAGTTCTTTATTCCAGTTTTGATTTACTAGAATTGCTTATCTTTGTCTGAAGGTCATTTCAAATCTTAAGTGCTCTATATTTTTCCTCGACTCTATATTCATTTATTTTTCTTATGCCAGTAATCATTTCATTTGCCGGCAAATGTTTGCTCCTTAGTCTAGATTTCCTGTTTATTTTTATTTGCCTGAAATTCTTAACCACATTTCTTAAGTGTCTTTTTGAGTTGCACCTTATACCACTAATAAGTTAATTTCATAATCATTTGTTTTGTTTACATAATCATAATTTATGGGAGTGTAACCATTCCATCTAAACTAAAATTCTAAAGAAAGCATAAGCATTAGAGTTCTGGAAGTGTGGGTTCATTTTGTTAAAGCTTCTAAGTTATAGCGTTGTTCTTTTTCTGGGAGAAGAAAGAAACCCAAGTACTTCCATTTTGCGTCTGTTTCTCCACTAAAATGGAGAATACTGAATACTGATATATTGCTAGAGCAATTTATCAATAATTATCATCTGGCTTGGAATAAAAGCATGTTGGGAAATCATGTTTCTACAATCAAGGAGAAAAAGAAGATGATTGAAGAACAAGAGTTCTTTTAAAGAGAAGTTAGAGAGCAGGCAGAGAATATTTCTATAGTGAGAGAGAGTATTTTTTCATGGTAAACCCCAAAATTAATTGGGTAACCTCCACGGCAACAGAGTATATATATTAATGATATTCGAATATTTATAATTATACAGAGTACAAGTATATACGGAGAATAAACAGTAGCACCTAAAATTTGGGTCGAGATTCCGGCCTTCGGGTGGGGGGCTCCCGCCCCCAACACTCCCCGGCAACCGCGGTGACAACTGCTAAATATATTATCAGGCTCCACTACCTAATAAAGCATGCATTTCATCTTCATTTATCCTAATCCTAACTTATTAAATTGATCACGTCTCTTTTGTTTGTCATGGTCACAACTGTTGGTATGTTGATTGGCCTCTGCTTTTGACTTCCGTCTCAGGCAAAAGATGTTTTCTCTTTCGAATAAATTGTAAGTCTATTTGATTCTCTCTTCAATGGTTTCTGGATCTGTTGTGGCTCGAATTCTTGGAGGTGATTAATGGCATCATCTGAGTTGAATGCCAGCAATAAGCAAAACATTGTCTCTTGTACTTTCTTAAAGACTGCTCTATATTACCTTCTTCTAATCACACTTGCATACTTTCTTGGTATGCTTAACAGTTGCTTTATTTCTGAAACTGAATGAGTAGTATTTTTGAGTGTGCCTAAATAGTAAGTACTCCCAGTTTCAAAAAATTAATAGAAAGTTCCGATTTGTATCGTATAGGGGCATATCAAATAATGTTACCTTAAAAGACTGCTCGTACATAAAGCCAGAAATCAAGAAGATTCTAGACATTCTTCATAGATAGGAAATGCACATATCCTTAATTACCTATTGTCATTGCACTATAAATTGTAGTAAGCATTTTGCATTAAATCTATCATGTACATAAGAAACCAGGAATCCCAATCCAATCCATCTTGAAGGGTCAAGTGGTTATCCTTTAATTGCAACAAAGTTTAAATTTACTTGGTCCATCTCTCTTATTTTACAACTATCAAAGGGACTGGTACTCTTGTCATCCTCACAGGGGCTAAAACTGGTGAACTTGAAAACTGTGCTTGTCTTGGAAGATATGGTGTACAAGCCTGGGTATATTTGGGATTTCAGAATAACACTGCTGTACGTTGGGCTATTAGAATTGTACCCCCATACTTTCTTGCCAAATATAATGCAGTATGTCGTTTATACGTCCTTTTACTTTGAGCACTCTCCTTAAATGTCCTCAAGACTATTTAACAATTCTCTTCTACTCTGTCATGTTCAACTTTTTCCTCTGCAGCTTTCTCTTGATATATTGATCTCTTGCCTCTTTCTCAACTTCCCTTAACATTACATTGAGGCCATGTCAAGAGGCATGTTTATATATTATGCTAATTAATTTTATAATTTTAACACGTCCAATGATAAGAATCTAAAGATGAATTTCAACTTTTGATACGCCTGTCCTCTATGTCCGTCTGTTGACAATTGTCCTTTGTCAGTTGCCTCAAAATTTGAAAAGAGAGGTGGACCACATCTCAAATTCTGTTCTCTACTAAACAATGTTGGTCATATATCAGAAAGCTTTGAAAGATGAGATTTAAGTGTTGCCAATATATTCAGGCTTAAAAGTTTTCGAGCTGAGATGGAAAATATAGCAAAGAAGATGATGGGTCATCGTGTGAGTCGGTATGGAGTACATCCAGTTGTTCTTCACCATCTCCGTTGGAATGTCCTATTTGGAAGGCCACAAAAGATCTTCACATGAATTTTAAAAGTGACGGACAGTGTTGCTTCCAAAAGTGACGGACTAAGGGACATTGTTCGTCGCTTTCTTGGTTTTTCTTAAAAATAATTTTAATTACAACTATATGTTTGTTGCTTTTTTTTCGTGGAAATTTTCAGCAAACCTTATTGATTTTTTTTAACTGAATTGCAATGGATACAGTCACGCAGTACGCTGCTTAATTTTTTGAAAAAAAATTAAATCTTTAATTAATTTATTTATATGAATTTTAATAAAGAATTTTTTTTAATTAAAGAATGCGATGGACAACATGGTATTGTCCGTCAACTTTTTTTTTAAAAAAAGATTAGTTATTAATTAAATTAAATAAATAATTTTTAAAAAGAGACGACGGACTTGGGACGTCGTCTGTCGCCCTCTAGTTGAATATTACCCCCAAATACCCCATTTTTCACTCATTCTCTAAACAAACAAACAAACAAAAAACTCCTCAACCCCGCCGCCTCTCACTCTAAAAACCCTTATTGGCTCTACCACAGTCACCCCAGCCCTATCGGCGTCTCCTCCATTTTTCCACCCTGTAATGACCCGTTAGGTCATTTTGAGAATTAGTTCTCTTGATTTCCTACAAGATTTATCTTGAAATATTTTAAAGGGGTATTTTGGACTATTTAGTAACTATACTATTTAATTTATGAGTAAATTTAGACAATTAGTTTAATTAGGAGTCTAAATAAATAATTTATTAAATATCCTATACCACTTAATTTATATATAGTAAAATTAGTTATTAGGGTTTAATTCTTTTAATATAATTTGAAAGAGAAAAAAAAAGAAAAGAAAACCTGGAAATTAATGGCGGCTCCAGCTTTTGGACAGTGCAATCTTCTTCGTTGTATGCCAACTGTGAATCCTCTGAGTTCTCATCGTCAGCTCTACACTTTGTCTTTTCAAAGACGAAGTGTAAACTCTTCATCTCCTGCATTGTCGTTAAACCAATCTATAGGTTTCTGGTCGGCAATTAAGAGACATTGCATGGATCGAAACTGGTCGGATTTGTTTAAAATGGATGCTGTCTGTCAGTTACACAGTTCTGTCAACTCTGCTGAGGGCCATCGGTTTGCTATTGTGGTTGCACGTTTCAATGATCTGATCACTAGGAAGCTTTTGGAGGGAGCTTTGGAGACTTTCAAGAGTCACTCAGTTAGAGAGGAAGATATTGATGTTGTGTGGGTTCCTGGTTGTTTTGAAATTGGTGTGAGTGCAAAAACTCAAAAAGACACAAAAATATTACGCAATACTCTGCATTGGGGCTGTCAATGCTGTACAGAAATATGATGCAGTCATTAATGCTGCCACAGCTGGTGTACTTTCAGCAGGTCTAAATTCAGATACTCCTTGCATATTTGGTGTTTTAATATGCGATACCTCGGAGCAG